>JAECUM010004653.1:0-120215 GCA_016617855.1 Megalonaias nervosa | reverse complement strand
TATATATATATATATATATATTTGAATTGCGTCCCAACCATTGGAGATTTATGTTATGATGTTATGAGAAATAGATATCAGTAGCACCTTTACTCTTCTAAACTACAACATTCTTATAAATCTGTTACGATAAATTAAATCATTTTCCGCTTTGAAATGAAGAGATAGTGATGTTCGAGATTTGTAAAAGAAGAGTGTCACGGGGTTTGGTTCGGAATAATAAGGTGATATTTTTGTCCTTTACCCCCTGTGTATATGGCGCGACTAGCTCGTATCATGCGATATTTGATAGGCGTCCTGTCTTTTCAGCTGAAAAGATTTCTTTAAATCATAGGCCCCCCGGCTTTTTTATTTTCAGAAATGACGATAGCATATCATTTGGCAGACATAAGATATCAGTAATTTCGGTAACAATACGAAGAACCATTACAGTATTTATTTTGGACCTCTAGATATCACCCCCTACTGTGCAGTACTTTGATCTCTGATCCGAATGAGTAACCCGTAACGACAGTCAGAGTCTATGGACTGTTTGTATATCACTGTAACAATTATTTAGAGCATGTGTATGCACATGGTAGCAATGACGCGGCATTACACAAAACTTCTTATATCAGTAAGTAATCAGTAAATCTGATTTATTTTTCGAATGCTTTGGCAGTCGATTGTGAAGAAATGAGATGAAACTCCGAATTTTATTTTGGCATACCCAAGGCACATTATGACGATAGCAATGAAGTACATGTAGAATTTGCAACAAACTTTTCACAAGCTATTTATTTGACGGAGACTTCTGTGACTATATACAAAGTTCCGTGGCTAAAAAAATCAGGTTTAGAGGGAAAATGATAAAACGAACACTTCTGAGAGAGGCATGAAATCGCGTGAGTTTGGAACATAATTCAAGAGTAAGTGAATGCATTTCGCGCTTATTGTCCGCAACGTTCATGGAATCTCATACTTTCTATTTACTTAATTAATAAATCTTCCGAAGCAGTGGTTTAGTCAGGAAAGCAACGAGGAGGCACAATCCTTTAAAACCTTTAGAAAATTTGTATGAAAAGCGGGTAGGAACTAACTCCCTCTTATTACAAAGAAGAGGTGCAATCGCAAGAAGCCATCTCTTGTATTGCCGCTCTCGTACTACCATCAGTGTAGTGCTCGCACGTCGGGTACCCGTATTTGCGGCACGATAATTAAGTGCTCGTACGTCGGGTACCCAAATCTGAGGTACGATAATTAAGTGGTCTTACGACGGGTACCCGTATTTGCGGTACGATAATTAAGTGCTCGTACGACGGGTACCCGTATATGAGGTACGATAATTAAGTGCTCGTACGACGGGTACCCGTATCTGAGGTACGATAATTAAGTGCCCGTACGTCGGGTACCCGTATCTGAGGTACGATAAGTGCTCGTACGTCGGGTACCCATATCTGAGGTACGATAATTAAGTGGTCGTACGTCGGGTACCCAAATCTGCGGTACGATAATTAAATGGTCGTACGTCGGGTACCCGTATCTGAGGTACGATAATTAAATGATCATACGTCGGGTACCCGTATCTGAGGTACGATAATTAAGTGATCGTACGTCGGGCACCCGTATCTGAGGTACGATAATTAAGCAGGAAGTATGAGAATGATGTGCTGTAGATAACTATTTTTATCGACAAAGTTAGCAACTGCTTGACTTGGGCACATAATCAACGATATTTCTCTCTCTCTCTCATATATATATAAATATCCTTCAAAAAGTGTGGCAAAGACAAATAATTTACAAGCAAGTTCGCCGAAATTATGCCCCTGAACCTCTTGTCAAGTGTCCAAAATGTCTTGACGTTCTCCTCGAGTTAATAAATCTCTGTACCAAGTTTCGTGTCTCTCTGTACAAGGACTTCAGGATTACTAAACTGAATGAACAAACAACCTGGAAAAGGAAACCTATTTCATGTGCACAGAGTATTGAGGTCTGTGTAATGCAAATTAAACACTTGAATAAGTATGTTAAACACGAGCTCCTCGGCTACGTTTGATAAAAATCAATCCATACTTGTTTATGTTAGCATGCTCACCAGACATCAAAGATAATATCAAGATCTATGACCTTGAAATCAGTGTTAGAATGTTGACCATCAACTTGTTTATTAAATATTTTTTTATAAAAAAAAACAAAAAAAAAAACAACACACACACAATATGAAATCTGATCAAAATTCATTTATGTCCTTGCTTGTTTTCAAAGTTAACTGTTAGAACTTATGATGCTATATCATGCCAAGGAAACTGAAGTTGTGTCCAACCAAGGAGACGCTTAAGCATTTGCACATATACAAGTCACTATGCGCATAAAATCAGTGAAATACAAAGTTGCAAGTTTTGACCTTTGACTTAATCCCAAAGTAAAGCAGGTCAGTTTTTCAAACTTAGCATCATTTTATATACAGGATGATCTACAAGTCATATACTGCCTTTCAATGACATCCCCGTGTTGATACAACTTTCAGTTCAGGAGGAGTAGCGATGACAAGATTTTCAAGACGGTGAAGGCTGGCGTCAGATCCTCACAATTTTCATTAGAACCATCTACGAGTCATAGTATTGTAGGGTAAACTTCATCTCCATATGACCGCCTATTCATGTGTATAAATGTTTATTGTTGTTGTTGTTGTTTTAAATGGCGGACATGTTGAGTATAATCACCATCATTTTCATTTGGGCTGATCTACAAGTCATAATTAGTCTCTCAGTAAAAACACGTACTGGATCTTTGATTGACATCATTTTCATTTAGAACCAACGAGATCTCAGGATGAAACGATGCGCCAAGTTTTACGACTTTCATCCAAGTAGATCAGGAGGAATAGTGAGTGATAACTGCTACAACTATAACGGACGAACGGATGACTGCTTAGTTTTATTCTCACTTCTGATACATTATTATTTATATCGTGTCGAGGAAATGGGATCTATTCTCAGTGACACATAGGAGCCGCAGGCCGAGGCAAGCCTGGGCGGGTACAGAACCCACTATCTCTATTTTACAAGTCCGACACCTTATCAACTGTGAGCTATCGCGGCTGTAAGGACGGACGGATGCAGGTGCACTGCAAACGCTTTTCTGGTCTTCAAATAGTAGAAGTTAAAAAAAAACAAAACATAATAAATACTACATAACACAACTTAACGATGTCAGGGATTTAACTGAGGTTCATGAATTGAGACATTAAAGCCTTCAGTAACCACATAAATTAGTCATCTCTAAACTGTACAATCAAGTCATTTAAAACAGAACACGCCTCCACCCTTCAACCATGTATGGAAAAATCAGAGGAAAAAATTGAGCAAAAATATTGGAAGGGTCTGGAAACAAACCACAACAACCCATCTTTAAAACAAATGGGGAATAATGATAAAGAGACCGAATGGAATAAAGAGGAGAGGCAGATATAAAAATAGTTTAACGTTTCACTTTTTATATAACCGATGAAATTTGCCGGTTAGATTTGTGTACAATCAAAGGGTGTATTATTAAGTCTGTGGACGTCATTAATATGTTCACGTTTATTAACTAAGAAGGCTAACAAATTTTTAAACATTTTATTTATTTAATGATTTCATTATCATATATGTTTCTAACTCGCATAGATATACAGCATTCTTAAATACAGAAGGTATGTAAGGTTCCTTGAACTCACCTGTTCAACAGCAATAAACACAAAAAAAAAGACAATTCACAGTAGAGCATATACATGACCTTTCAGATCTGTATTTTGCAAACTGTACAACATGGAGAAAAAAACAATGCTTTTAATATCTCTTAAATCATAATTTTAGAAATATAAAAATTTGTTCATGTTCTAAAAATTTAGTAAATTGGGTGGAAGAAGAAATATTCCACCATCCACATACAGTAATTTATATTTCTAACTTGCAATTTGACTTCAGTTTAATCTCTGAAGTGTATGGATATATACAAAAACATATATATGCACATGTTCTAAATGCTCAAAATACAACCACAAGATCTCACGGCCAGTGTGTAATGGCCTAAACTAATAAAAGTGTTGAGAAGAAAAACATGGAGTGCTTACATTGCCGTTGAACAGTTGGATTTAAAGTATTCATCCTTGCCACATATCTCTGCTGAGAGGTACATCTTTTGTATGAGATTAAAGAAGCCTTCTATAAAATAAAAACTGGCACACAATAATTTTCCAATGCAGACTTCATTAGAACATTAAAGCATCATGATCATTTTTATCAAAGGATTACACACATGAAAGTTTCAGATAAATGAAGAAAAGTAGTGTCTTATAAAAGAAATGCAATAACATAAATGTCATTATTTTAGACTCTTTCAGTTTTTCACAGAAACTAAGAAAATTTTCTAAGATGAATCTCAGTTTTCTTTCATTATAGTGAACTTAATTTCTGAACAAAGATGCCAAAAGTATGCTGTGAAATTGCAACTGATAAGCATCCAAGATTATATTTATCTCTGGATACAGATTTTTTGTAATAAAACAAAACCCTATTTTTTTACTATAGGTATAAAAATATATCACTGACAATGTGCATTATAACAAAGTGATAACTTTTTGTACAATTCTGAAACAATATAAAATGAGAAAATGAGCATAATTTACAAAATGTTATGACATCATACACAAACAAAAATGACTCTGGGAGTAATTATGGGTCTATACTCACAATACTTAAATATACATTCCTCCAACGCATTAAGTTATACATATATTTCTATAATGTTAAACTATAATTTCTTGCTAGACCTGCTAACATATTATAATTTAAAGCATTTACAACTGTTGATCAAAGCATGTATTTAAGTCCAGTTGATATGCACCCATTTGTACAACAAAAATTACTATGCAGCCATTTATCAACATCACAGTAACTACAGTGTACACTATACACACGAATCCTAATGCAAGCTGCACAGACCCACATCAACCATGACAAAATGCGCCAGCAGATCTGGGTCTAAACAGTTTGTTATGAGTAATCTGCAGAACAAGCAATATTGATCCCAATCTGCCAGTACATTATGTGACTACATATCAGGGTTTATGTTGTTTGCAGTTGGGTTCAAGTTATAACTGAGTAGATATGGTAAATTGTTTAAATATTACAAGAAGCAATATGTAATAATAAATCTTGGGCAATGCTGTTGCTTGCAAGTGGTTCATCTTATAAACATGTGCATAATGAACAAAAGCTTTGGGAATGTTACTTAATAACATGGTCCCTTTTTATTGATGAAACCTAATGAACATTCTACTCTAATTTTATTAAACATTACTTATCTACAGTATTTTTTTTAAAATTTATATTTTTTAAGTGTTTTTTTTTTTTTTTTTTTTTTTTTTTAAATTTCCTCTTTTATTGTTTATATTTCAAAGTTTTTGGTTCAATATTTAATATGATTAATCTTGGTCAACAGCCTGGCTGAGCCTCAAAATTACTCCCAGAGTCCCTTGAAAAATTTGCAATTTTGGACATTAAAATTACAACAAGTAATAACAAAACTAAAACAGCACAATATGGTATTGAGATCCACTGCAATTAAAAAGAATTTAAATTTGTTGTGGCAGTTTTGAATATTTCCATTGGTTGCCATGTTTTGGTTCAGAGTGGTTTTGAAATTTCATATGCTTTTTCAAGCGGTAATTTATCGAGCAATCATATAACTGGAGGTAGTAACCATGTAAGTCTGAGTATTTTTCTTTAATTTCATGGGTGAAACATTTCCATTCATAAATGAACAAATGAATGATGACAGTTTACACTAAGGTTACCAGTATAAAATTAAATTAGAATTTTTATAAGAATGATTTGCCATTTCAGAGCTGTCATTAAACTTGTACATTTTCCGAATTTGCATTAGGCCATCTAATTAGGGTTATTTTTGTGCCGTTTTGACTAATACTAGACTGTGAGTAAAAAGTCTTGGAGTAAATAGCAAGTTTGTGGGGAAAAAAAGCAAAATATTCATCTATATGATTTTATTTTCCCCCATAATTTGCAAATAATTTACTTGCAAAAATTACCTTTTACTTCAAAATCAAAATAACAAAATTACAATATATCTCCTTTGGTGAATGATATAACATGTAAATAACATAGCTTCTGTACATCTACTGGCCATTACATGGAAATGGGAGTGAGGAAATTCATCATTTAATCCAAGACTTTCTACTCCAGATGTAGCAAATATTACTAACTTAAAGCAACAATATACATATTTAGAATGTCTTCTATAAACTGTACTGTGATATAAATGCCAGTTATTAAGAGTCAATCATCATACAACTATTTACCTTAAAATGTACTACAAGGCCAATATAAATGAAATAAAGAAAAATACACTGTGACAGACCAGTAAAAATGCTTTATGTAGACATGTTGGTCAAAACTAATATTTTTAAATGTAGATTTTTCTGTATAGTTAAATTGCAAATACTCCTATTTACCAGTAAGTTGATTTTCTGCCTCTTAAAAAAGTAAAATAATCACAATGCATATGATTAAAGTATGTGTTCTATTCCAAAGCAATGTAACTCAAAATCCAATTTCCTTTCCACATTGAAAACGGCTGAGGAGCCAAAAAAGCACAAGTTTTCATTGTGACAGGTCTTTAATTTTATGTGTAGAAAAACAACAGGTACATAGTGGACATTTTTCACAGATGTTAAATTTGGTGATTTTGATAAAAATTATATTTTAGCTTTGGCTACATATAGTCAGACAAATTGTAACATTTTAAAATAATAAATTTTGATTGAACAAGTTTTTCCAAACTCATTCTATGACCTCTAAATCACTAAAATTTCTCTACCACTAAAAACTCCTGCCACTTGGTACAGTCATTGCCTTCACATCTGAACTGCAGGAGATATGGTAGCTTTGATTAAGTATAAAACTTTGATTTTATGTTTTAATTTGACGCCCAAATTCTAGGTCATTTAACTATATTATACGTTCAGTGTTGAAAGGGAAACATGCTGCCAGTCTTCTTATACTATTTAAAACAGACTTTTACAACCTCAATTCGATTTTTCCAAATTTAGTTAAAAATAGAATTCATCCACTGTTCTATTAATATGAACTTGGTGAAGAAATACATACAACTGATTTAGACAATATGCTGCCACCATGTCTAGTCAATTTCACTGTATTTACCTGTAAAAGTCACATGATGAATTGCAACTAGTGTAGACAATGATTTACTGCCATAAAGTGTGCCCAAGGATCAGGGTCTTGCACTATCCTGATCTCGTTCTCTTACAGAATCAGACTAATAAATGTCTTTGGCCATATTGGTTTTAACAAGTTCCTGATAAACTTATTCCAACAAGATTTACACTCCTTGGGTAGTCTTCTAATAAATGGAGAACTTTCTTATTTAAAACAGATTGCTGTCAAAAAATTTATTTTACTGCTGTGAAGAGATTTTTTTTTCTGATTTTAATTAACCCTGAAAATAATGATTTATTTTCTTTGACATTAAATTTAAAGCTGACCACTGCTTCAATGTTATTCTCTGTTGTAAGGCTCATCCCTTTCTAATTAAAGGTTAGTGCATGCTGTATGGGGAAACATTATGACATTACAGATATAAACACTTCTGCATGCATCCAATTGGAGCACTTGTTAGACAAATACATAATGGACATACTGGGTTGCCCTGTTGTCAGGCAAAAGCTATCAGGATCTATGTTGTTTCTTGATCTTGTGATTTCAGCAGCTGGAGTCTGAGCTTGAGATTTTGCCTGAGTAATTATCAAGAAAGTTACATTTGAAAGGTCATGTATGAATGGCTTCTGATTTTAAATATCATCTGATTTAAAAGGAAATTTCTTATTGGCTTCTGATATGAAAGGTAATTTCTTATTGGCTTCTGATCTGAAAGGTCATTTCTTATTAGCTTCTGATCTGAAAGGTCATTTCTGACAGGCTTATGATGGAAGCTTAAAACTCCAGGCCAAGCGTGACAATCATAAAACTTTTGCAAGCTGAGATGGAGCTCAAGATTCTGTCAATTAAAAGAGCTTATGTTGTAATGCCACGTTTGACTAGTTGCGAGTTTGTCAATTAAAAAAGCTTAGTTTGTAATAGCAGTTTTGATTGGTTGAGAGTGAAAACTTGATTTCCAATTTATTTTTATAATGATCTCTGGCCTGGGTGTATGTCCTTATGGTTTCAAACAAACAGCATAGATCCTAATCTACAGGTGCATTATGGGTCAGATCTGGTTGCATCCTATTCACAAGTGGCTGTGCATTACACAAGTATAAATACAGTACTTTTAAGCAATTCTGACAACAAAGCATTACATAAGTATAAAATACAGCATTTTTAATTGATTTTCACAATGAAGCAAAACTGGCCTCAACACCATTGTCTGCCTCACTTCCTACAAACCCAAAATGCAAGTACAAAAAGATGCTAATTGGCACCTGCTGTATAAATGATGCAAGCTTAATTTGACTTCCGTGAATTAATCAGACTTCATTAGGTTACATAATGCATGTCTATGCCGTGTAATGAACTGCCATATTTCACTCAAAATTAATCCAAAACTGGTTCCATTTGCAATCACATTATCAACTGACATGCAAAGCATAAGAAATTTCAGTTGGTTTCACTTAAAGCTAATTAAATCTTGTTTTAAACTGATTAAAAGGAAGATTAAAGCATTTAACCAATAGTAAGAAACAACACAAATTTTGATTTTAAAACTTTGGATGCCAAACCTGCATTCTGTCCAATCGATTAAGGCTCAAGAAATTTATAAGTGAGAGTATAAGAAGTTTAACATAGTGTGTGACACCCCAATCCACCCACCCTTGCCAAATATTTCACATGGAAAGAACTCAACATATTGATACAATCACACATTATGCTGCAGTGTACAAGGCAACATCTAATGTCTACTGGTTTTGTAATAAAACATATTTCACGGAAGCACACAGATGTGAGATCATTTGGAATTAACTGAACAATTCATGGTGATGCTGCAATTCTTTGTACAAATGTAACATTTGGTCAGTTCAATTTCCATATACATTTTACAAACACATCATGGCATGGGCAACGTTTCCTTTATGATGAAACTGTCCATCAGAATTCATTGGTCATTTACAAATTGCAGGAAAATATTACATATTGCACTATGTTTCAATAGTTTCATCCTTCTTTCCTTCCTTTCTTCAAATGGTAAATGTACACTAATCCAAAGGTCAAAGAAGGGTTATCTTTTGTACATTGTATTTGCATAGATAAATTTCTGAATTCATTACTCATTGTGATTCATCACGCATATATCTAAAAACTCTGTAATGCAGTTTGCAAGAAGCTTTCGGTGTGTGTCTATTCTTTGGGTACACTTGACATGTTCACAAATGTATGGAATAAATTATTTGATCACAGAAATGTTATCTTCCTTCAGAAAAGCATATATTTTCTTGGGGTCATTAGCAGCACATCCTCCTCCATTTTGGAATGTATTTTGGTCTCTGCTGTGAACATGAATGTTTCTCCACATTCTTTGAAATAAAGCGATGTCCATAAACATTTCATGGAAAATGTCTTTTATTCGTTCCAGCGCTCAAGGAGTCACATAAAAAAATACTGTACTGGAACCTTTCACATAATTAGTATACTTCAAATAATAATTTCATTATCCTTCTGTAAAGTCATAAATTTTTTTAGACACCCTTCAAAATGAAGGGTGTTTGTAAGATTATATATATATATATATATATATACATACACACACACATATATATATATATACATACATACATACATTTACACCTACTATTATAAATCTAAAAGCTGTCTGTATTGTCATTTTATCTGCTATATGTAGGTTTTGTTTGGATTATTGGGAATGATTTTAGACTCAATTGTCCCATTTGGTAAATTGGGGCTTTTGCTAGCAGGGAGGTTTGAAACAAAGTTTAATTTCTTTGGCTCTGTGTAATGATTCATAAGATTATGAGAACCGTCCAAGGAATGACGATTAGGATTTTTCCGGAGCGATCCAAAGTTCTGTTCGTATGCAATCATTTGTTCAGGATTTCTTGTATGATGTCGACAAACACTGATACGGTAGCCAATAACAAGACCCACTAGCACTGATACCACTACTGAAATGACCAATGCAATAGCTAATGTTGATGCTGTGTAGACTTGATCATCATTCCGCATTTCAACCACAGATGGAGCTGAAATAAATGCAAGAAGAAGCAATTAGCAATCACAGAGAGAGAGAGTTAATTCTGACACTAAGGGCATTATCTTTGAGACGTGCAAAGTAAGTTGGTCTGCAAGGAATGTATGCTATGCTACACAGTCACTGTAATTGAATAACCTAATCTGTAATCACACGATCAGCAATTCTGAACAATCACTGGGAAAATAATTAGATTTTATCTAAAATGGTCATATTCCTTTTGACTCTACCATAAATTTTTCCTAAGGATGTGAATGGATTCTTTAATAAATTACACCCCTGTGAACATCCTCTAAAAGATCAAATATTTTCAAACTTTACCAAGAGTAAATGGTGATACGCCCCATTACGTTCCGAGTGAGGATAAGAAATAATTTATCATACTGTTTAGCACATCAATTCAAACACTCTTTGAAAAAGGAAAATATGGATGTCGAATCCTAGCATGCAAATTTGGTCAGAATTGACTTTTTGTTCCTTCTGAGGATAAAGCTTCCTTAAATACCAACCCCACCTCACAAAAAAGGAGAAAACAAAGGATAGTAACAAAGCACCAACTTGTGATCCAGATTGTATGACGATATATGAAACAAACACTTATAATATTGTACCTTTTCTAAGATAATGAAACAAAAAACCTGCTTTATCATTATTTTGTCCCTAGTTTTATTTAAGCTGCAGCTAAAAAGCTCAAGATGAAAATATGTTCGTTCATATTATTCATCAACAAATTAATTTGTCACTAAATAGGAAATTTTAAAAGTAAGGTCGGAAGAAAGCACTCTTTTTATTCAAAGGACTTGAGTGAAGTATGACTATACTAATTGTAATTCACTCTTTGTATCAAATCCTTGGAATGTGAATATTTTGCATTGCTGTAATAATTTTTCTAACCTACTTGCTGAACTAATTTGCTGCTAAACTACTTCTGTACGCAAGTGTTAGTCTACTCAGTGTGCAACAGGTGCAGTCAGACAGCTTATAAACTTTCCTCAACAACTCACAATGGCATGTTTTTGTGTGTTAAAATACCCCTAGTCACTGGCATCAACATGCCATTCCAAACACATACTTTTAAAACACTTCATAAAGGAACAGCATCAGTAAGCAAAAACAGTGTCGTTTGTTGGAGAGAAATTCTGTAAAGTGGAAACTATTTATCGGTTTTGAAGACTCTTTCATCGACAACAGCTACCATGGTAACTCATTTACTTATAACATTTAAAGATATCTATAAAAAAAACAAAAAAACAATTTTCTGTGAAGCAAAACAATAATGATTTCGTGAGAAAACAAGACAGGTAAAATCCTGAGAAGTATCAGTAATTCATCTGTGTTTCCTTTACAATGAAATCTGGTTAGAATCAAGTCAAAATGTGACACATATATTTTCATGTCTCAAATACAAAAAGTCTGCAAAAGAGCCTAGTTGTTCTTGGGGCCCCATAAATAATAATTCAGATGAGCAGATTAACATTCTGATTGTAATATACTGTATAGATACTTGAAAAATAATTGAAGACTGGACCCCTCCAATACTCCATACTAGTACCAAGGATGCAGTAGACAACAAGTATAAGGTAAATTAATCAGGCCCTCAAACTGTTCATTCCAATTAGGTGATATGTAACAAATTAGTGTCACACGAGGTCCACTCCATGTTGAAGCATGTCAAGTACCAAACATTGTCACATTTCACTTTTCCAACTAGCAAGTAAAATTAATCCCATGTTACTACATGGTAGCCAGCTTTTATTATGATGATGAATAAAATTGCTTTTTAAAGTCTACAATGATGTTATTTAAGTCTAGGAACAAATAAAAATGAACTACATAATGCACTTAATTAAATTAAATCCTATGAAAAGGCAAGCATAAATTAAATTAAATTGGTGCAATAAAAATACAAGCCAACTGTGCAGAAATCGAGAAAGACTAAAACATGCAATGACCCTGACCTTCCTAAAAAGGTTAAATGTGTAACTGATAATTAAATGCCAAATAACTCCCTACAGTGTGGGCAAAATGTATACTTTTATCTATATTTTTTCGACTTTGGTTACTTCAGTTACCATGACAACAACAATATTTGTAAAGTAAATGCATTTCATGGATCAAAGTCAAACCAAATATTATCAAAGGTCAAGGTCACTATGGGAGAAATGGCAACAAAATCAGTGCAAAAGACATAACTTAAAAGATGAACTAATAACAGAGAGGCAATATACACTAAATGTTAGTAATAAAGGAAAGGCAATGATACAAGCTTGGCTAAAAACATAAATAACTGTGCACAAACAAAATAATGAAGATCTTCAAAAAACAAGTCTCTTTACAATTGCTTCATGTATCATTGTCTTATTTTAAAGGAAGAAAAAGCTGCTCAACTTCTCCAGTTAATGTCAAGCCATTGTGAGAATGTTAGTGGAAAGTTGCAGTAACTGTCTTACCACATGGGAGTAATTCTTTCTTGGAGTTGATGCCAATGACTGAATCGCTGGGAGGTGAAATTGTGCTGCTTCGTGTTACATGATTCTGCTGGCCTAAGAGATGAAGAAAACAAAAACCTGAACTAGAAAATTGTGTCTGACATTGATAGAAAAATTTGGACATGCAATTTGATGGGTTTTTGGAATGTATGTTCATGCAGCGTTATGCACAGAGCAAAAGCTGAGTTAAGCAAGTCACTAGCTTTGGTAAGGAAGGGACAAAGTTAATAGGATGAGTGATGAAGTATTTTTCGTGTATGACTGGTTTAAAATTCCTTCAAAAAAGATTAGCCGAAGGGAAATAGAACAGCTGGATTGCTCACTTAAGAAGCTGCAACTGCCAGAAATATTTCAAATTCCTGCACTAAAGCTACCAAGCATTTCCAATACCAGCCAACACATTAAAATACCAAACTGCTCATCCATAGATAAATATTTAGATTTACTCAAATTTGAAATTCAAACTAGAGTGGAGCCTTTCTAAGGGGGGTATAATTTCATGTACTCAAGTAAATGACTTCCCTACAAATGCCATCATCATGGACTGGTCTTCATTTTGTTCTGGTAACCAAGCAGAAAATCTGTCTCGCTGATTGATGGGTAAAACACACACCCTTCCTTACACATTGTGTAGACTAAAGAAACAGAGCAGAGACAAATGTTTAGTCAAATAGGGTTGAAATGTTAATTTCATGATGTGTTGTAACTACATGAGAAAGTAAAGATTTCTATGTTCAAGCATATGACAGATTAGCAGTGTAATAAATAGGACAGATTCTCCATGTGCTAAATATCTGCAGATAAAGACAGTTCAGTTTAGACAGCACAGACATACTGCCTATACTCACAAATCAGGTCCAAGAGCCAACAATACTGATCATGATGTGCAGTTGCACATTTTGGCAGCAGATCTGGGTTTATGCTGTTGGTTCTACAGATTAATCCAAACAAACAAACAGCATAGTCCGAAATTTGTGGGAACATTACATGTTTGCATTGGGTAAAACTTTTACTCATATGTGTATTATCCTGAATTTCCTTCTTTATAACACACAACTAATTGCAACACTGTAAACTCAGCTCTACCTTGACAATGCATCAATAGATCAGAATACTGGCTGTTAATTTTATGAATGATTTATCAAAGCAAAAACCTGATCTAACAGTATGATGTGTAACTGCAGATTTTAGTCCATAAAGTTTGAACTTCGAGTCTGCATTATTCTATATACCAATCTGTGGTCAATATGTATACAAAAAACCCAAACTTGCAATGAATATCTTGCTTTGAAAGAGAGCTAGCTTTATCTGCCAATATGCAAGTTAGTAAAACCAGCAATTTAGTCCATGGTTTCTAACTTCTCACCACTAGATGGATTTAATATGTGAATAACAAAACACTCAAAACTAGACTTGGCCTTAAGTGGTTACTATCAACTTTACCGTAATTTGTCATAAAATTAGTCCAGTACATCAGGACTTGCAGAAAAGCATACCATATACTATTTTTTTTTTTTTTTGTAGAAGTTCCAAATATCTAACAAAGCAGACGAATCCATACAAAACTAATCAGTCTTAACAATGTGTAGGATAAAAGACATTTGCAACTAGTCCTTTGAGTAACTGTTAAATGGAATACTAATAGAGGCAGTCTGTGTAGTAATGCATGGAATGAAAATGCAGTACATTCATAATGAGAAAGAAGGCTCCATGACTAAAACAATGTTAATTAATACCAGCAGGAATGGATTAAAGATTAGTTTTACAGATTTGTTAGTGCTATTTCTAAAAATTAAAGGTTAGTGAGAAAAAGTTGGCAACTAAAGCTGAAGTATATTTGGAAGACAATGAACTGAAAATAAATGTTCCTGTAAAGAATGGAAATTGGGGGGGGGGTGCATGTGTCTGCATGCATGCATGTGTGTATGTAAAGGGTTTAATAGAAGATTAATACGATACTAGCGATATAGCTGCAATTAAATGTTAAGTTGAAAATATGTAAATAATAAAAAAGTTGAAAAAATCTTTTGGTGGAGGGTTATGAGATGTAAAGTTACATATATTTGGTTACTGTAAAGCAACTGAAGTAATGCTATTAATTGCAAATTGACTAAATAAAATCAGGCAAAGTGGTTAGGGTTTCTGTAAGTTTAGTAACTTGAAAAGGAACAACGTTCAAGTTGAGATTTTGTTTATATCACAATATAGATTTAATATACAATTAAAATATTCTCATCTAACAGTCAAGTCTTAAACCTGACTGCTACAAAAAGTCAAGATGATATATGTGCAGAAATGTAATTATCATATTTCTTCTCCGTTTAATCATCACATTTATTTTACATCACTATGGTAATTATCTTCTGAACTGATATTATTTTCAGAGAGTAGCTTTCTTTTTCAAATAGGTGTGACTCATTTAATTACTGGATAGATCGATTCATTGACTGAATAACTAATGTAGTGAAATAATGATCAATTTTTTTTTATTTATCTGGATCACAAGTAGAAGGCTTTGACTAACCATCCTCCGTCTCAGACAGATTTGCTTTTGATGGACAGATGCATGGCTTACAACTCTTGGGCACACTAGCAGGTGGTGGCACTGGGGTGGAAGTAGTGGTACGTTTAGAAGTACCTTCTGACAAAATGCACAATACATAATTAGAATACAAAATAAAATAACTGACGGTTTAAAAATAGATACCATATATACTCACTTAAAAAGTCCAACTGCAATCTGCACAGACCCAGATCTGCCGTTGCATAATGCACCGGCAGATATTGGTCTGTGCAGTTTGTTAGGAGTAATCAGTAGAACAAATTATACAGACCTGATCTGTAGGTGCATTATGCGATGTCATATCAGGATCTTTATTGTTTGCAGTGTGACTTGACTTATAAGTGAGTATAGACAGCAGTAAGAATTGTAGAGGAACTCATCATATATACAATTTTATATACATCCCCACACAAAGATGTAAGAAATACATCTTCAGATGTAGATGCACATATCCAACTATTAACATTAGAAAATCTTTCCTATGATAAATATAAATTGTACAATAAATTCAGGTCACTGAAATAAATGAATATATATTAAAAAAATTCCACCTTATACAAAATGAAACCCGATTTATTCCGAGTATTGCAAGAGCCATCCACTACATAGTAAAAATGTGGCAATTGTCTGGCCTAATTTGTAGCAATATAACAATTAGAAATCAGAATAGTATCGAAAGGTACATACCAATCCATATTAAACAAAATGATATTTATAGGAAAGTCCATACAATATACACAATATACTGATATAATAAGCCAGGTATATAGTATTCATAATATATACAAAACATGTTTACAAGGAATTAATTTATGACAAGCATATGGGTGTGATGTGATTTGATATAAAAAGAATTTGCTTGTCGACAAAAATAAAATTTTCAAAATTTTCAGTCATTTTGATAGTTGTTGTTATGAGAGGAAATTTGTTAAATCAAAGTTCATCAACTGTTCAAACTTTACAGTCTATTAAATAGTATAAAAACATATTTGAAAATGCAAGAAATAAAACATTCTATCCTGAAAGAAAAATTCAGAATGTGGGTTGAGAGGTGCATCATACCTGCTCTGCCAGCATCTGGACAAACTTCAGGTGTTCCATGAAAAATGTTGTGTATTCTGTAAAGAAACAATGCACACATTAGAAAAGATTTGTAATGATGAACACACTTTTAAAGAAAATAAAGATAAACATGCTAGTAAGGTTATTAAAACATGGAAAAGTGTTCCAGTTTTAAATTAATTGGGCATAATTGAAGTATTTGTTTTGACTCAATACAAGTTGGCTATACTTACAGTGCGCAGCCTGCAGCTACACTAAGAAAGTTCAAAACTAGTCTGGAAGGTCTTATTTAGGATATCACCACAAATTCATTTAAAATATAGTCACAAAAGTTTAAATACTATGAAAAATAATGAATTCACACTTAATACTGCTGAGGTTTAAAACAGGTCAAAACAATAACATGTAAAACTGATTGATGTGTACCCTTTTGGTCTTGCCATACACTTTCCGTCGGACCAGGCACACTGTGGATCCTGTAACTTGACACAATCACTAGAAAATGAGAAGAAAAGCTCAATTATGATTCTTCTTAAACTTAAGCTAAAGTTCAGAACTGCATTCAAAATTGAACTGGATATCTCCTCTGTAGCTTGTTGAAATACTAACCTCCATTTGTAACATCTGAAGTTCTTTAAACCAAGAATATAATCAGAATACTTAAGTATGGATTATAAGTATGGAATATTAAAATATCATTGGAATACTTAAGTACGGATTATCAAGAATATCATCGGAATACTAAAGTACAGATTATCATGAATATCATTGCAATACTAAAGTACAGATTATCAAGAATATCACTTGAATACTTAAGCATGGATTCTCAAGAAGATCATTGGAATACTGAAGTACAGATTCTCAATAAGATCACTGGAATACTGAAGTACAGATTATCAAGAAGATCACTGGAATACTGAAGTACAGATTATCATGAAGATCACTGGAATACTGAAGAACAGATTATCAAGATCATTGGAATACTGAAGTACAGATTATCAAGAAAATCATTGGAATAATGAAGTACAGATTATCATGAAGATCACTGGAATACTGAAGACAGATTATCAAGATCATTGGAATACTGAAGTACAGATTATCATGAAGATCACTGGAATACTGAAGAACAGATTATCAAGATCATTGGAATACTGAAGTACAGATTATCAAGAAAATCATTGGAATAATGAAGTACAGATTATCAAGAAAATCATTGGAATACTAAAGTACAGATTACCAAGATCATTGGAATACTGAAGTAGAGATTATCAAGAAAATCACTGGAATACTAAGTACAGATTATCAAGAAGATCATCAGAATACTTAAGCATGGATTATCAAGAAGAAAGTCTGACTTACTAGTACAGAATAACAATGGGAAAAATTATTCTTCAAAGGGTAAGGGAGTAATGATGTTTGAATCTTGAGTATCAAATGTCTTTGAAATTATGTTAAAATGTCACCTATAGAGCTTATTAAATTCATATTCTATGAAATACTTTGCTAAAGATTTGAGGAAATTGGAAATCTGCCTTGTCACAAAATTACTCATCATTCTGCATTAATGACAAATATTTTTTTCCTTTATATACCATATATATTCACATGCATGCTGGATCCAACTGGAAATAGCACAGACTCAGACCTGCCACTGAGTAATGTGCCAGCAGATCTGGGTCTATGGAACTTATTAGGAATAATCTGTAGAGCAAGTAACAGACCCTGACTTGCTAGAGTATTATGTAAGGGTATGTTTTTCGCAGTTGGATTTGACTTGCATGCAATATATACTGTGGCTGTAGTTACAAAGCAGACCTGACACATCCCATGTAGGCAAGTTATTTAAATTATCAGGCTTTATCTTTCACAAGCCGATGAACACACACAACAGACAGATGACTTTTGAAAAGTTTGTAAATCTCATAGCTTTAATTATAACTACATTGCTGACAAGACCCTTAAACTTCTATCACAAAATATAAGTTATATAAACTTTGACATTAGACCTTTAAGTATGAAAAGATATTAATTTTATCCTGTGAACAGAGGAGAATGACATCCCTAGTGAATATAAAATCTCAGGATTGTAGAATATATTAAATATATGACAAAAAATTGCTTCAGATAGTAAAAAAACTGATAGGGATCTAAATGGTGTGCAGTTACATAAAAGTATTTCTTCCTTGAAAATCGGAGTCGATTTATTGCTAAACTGGATGACAACTATTCCAAATTATCACAGTTTACCATCGTAAGAAGGTAATTTACATTTAAAAAAGAATGAAAAATATTTAAAATTGTTGCAATCTACTGAAATTACGGTAAATTTAATATTTTCCATTTCATTAACTTCTTAGTTTATGTTTTTTTTGGCTGGGGGACAACCCACTACATTAAACTAAAACAGTTGCTAGGTGAGAAAACACATAATAAATCAAAATATGTGTTGAAAAGACACTTGTATGTTCTAATCTCTCTTTGAAATTGTACTAATTCATGTCCCCCTTTCTTAATGTCTTTTTGTGATTCATTACATAAGCACCTTTAATTATACATCTAACTTGATGCCAATGACTGATCCAAACTTAAGGATGTTACATTGAGGTACAAGCTTGAAAATAACCTGAAATTTTCATATTAAACTTGGCAATATCAGTTAAATGAAAAGATTTTTAAGTTACTAACCTACAAGTTTTCTGTTGATTGCATCGATGAAGTGGAATAGACACAATATTTTCCTGTGACATAACAATTAGCCTTTCTGTGTGACCTTTGTAGATTTTAAGGTTGATGATTGGTTCATTATTTGCCATCACTTGAATATCTTCAATGACAACACTCTCAACATCTGATCCTTGGCCCTTATTAATTGCCTTCAGGACACGACCATCATCTAAAGTCAAAACAAAAATCATGTCAAATCTAGACGTAAAAACAAAAATCATGCCAAATCTAAAAGTCAAAACAAAAATCATTGTCAATTCTAGATGTCAACACCAAATCATATCAATTCAAGAAGTATCATGTCAAATTCAAGGAGTGAAAGGCAGCTGACATTCTCCATAAATATCTCAAAAGATTAATGTTCAAATAATGGTTGAATTTTAAAAATAATAAGTTTTCTTTAAGACGTTCGTGCTGAAACTGTGTTTTAGTGCCCTCGAAAAAAGCATTACACAATGACATTATTAGTTAACTATACAATCCTCGGTTTCAATATATGTTTTAAAATCCTTGTAGATAAAATGTATACATACCGGTCCCAACATACATAATATCATAAAATCGGTTGTCTGCAGCAATGACTTGCCAATCCACAGTAATGGCAGAAAATCTGGCACTGCAACATAAGTCCAATAACAGATAAAATAAATAAATTCTGTATATGTCATAAAATTAAATAAGTTTGTCTTGCAAATCAAATCTTTGGCCTTTGATTACCATACTGACTCTAGGGAATCAAAAATTTAAAACTATGCATTGGAGTCATTTTATAACAGATCTAATGAAACCAATAAAAATTATTTATTGTAAAAATTCCAGTGTGATAAACAAAATTTTGTTTATTGTAACAAATTTATAGGGACAAATGAAATTTGTTTATTGTAACAAATCTAGCAAGACAAAAGAAATCTATTTACTATAATATATTTAATGAGACCAACAAAATTTGTTTATTATAACCAACTTTTGTTATAAATAGACCAGTGATTAAATGTATTACCTGTATATAATGTTTTAGACCGCATTTATTAATTTATTAACTTCAAAAATCAACAAATCCCCCCTAAAATGATTGGCTCAATAAAAAATATATCCATCTTTACAAATATCACATCCTCTTCATTTGTTTTTCATATAATTTTCCATAAATCTGTCCAGATGCATTCAAGATGACTTCTGTTAACAGGGATGGGCCACTTTCATAATGTTTAATGATTATTTTAATCAGGCTTTAGATATAATATAGAGCATACTGTTCATGTTTAATTTCAATGTGATAAATACAAATTTATGACGCATTTGCAGGGCAAATGTTTCAAAAAAGTTTGCCTCTGAACTACTGGTAACCCTTTATACATTTGCTAGCGTGTAAGGGAATGGTCAGCTGGAACTAAAACTAAACCCTGCTAGTGCTTGATGTGCCAGGTATTTTATAATTAAACAAAAAAAGAATGAAAACAGATCATGAAAATCAGATTTAAGAATTCAATTAAAAAAGCTTTACATCAGTCTTCAACCAATTAGGTAATTAAATCTTCCAACCATCATTTTTATCCATTACACAGAAGAAAAAAATTAATATTGCAAGTTTTGTCTTTATATCCAAATTTTCAGTCATTGGTGCAACAGATCTGGTGGCATCTGATTTCCACAGTTCTACAGAGCTACATTCTGGGATCATTCCAGGGCATGGGCAAAGTTATGCCTAAGTTTATGGCACTAGCATGAGGGATAATCAAATCAATGGACAAGGAATGAGGACACACCATGTGTCTCAGATGCTAATTGGGAATCCCTTAACAAATTCCTGTTACATGGCAATGTATAGTACCAGACATACCCAGCTTTTACTTTGGATCTCAATTTCTACTAAAGCTCAATTTCAATCAACATCAAAATAATTTGCAGCCCAGGCCCATTGAAAAGCTAAGCACACATGTCCAGACTGGTACAATGACAATAAATGGAGATATTCACTGCAGATTATGGCTGAAATTAACAATTTCATACAAAACCTCCAAACTCTGATAAACAATATAATCAGTTTAGCAATCCTCACTTCTATGCCCTAACACATTTTGTCTTAATAAGGCAGGATGGTCGCATATCCCATTTTATTAAAAACAGTAAAGCTATGTCTAATGTTCTTCAATAAAAAGGGTTTCACTATAAAGTGATATACTTCATGGCTCCATGGACAGCATTATAATGTTTGTACTGCAATAGTACTGTGAAAATGTATATACTCGCTTGTAAGAACAGTCAATCTGCAAACTACACAGACCCAGATCTGCTGTTGCATAATGTGCTGGCAGATCTAGGTCTGTGCAGTTTGTTAGGATTGATCAGTAGAACAAACAGCACTGACATTGATCTGTTTATGCATTATGTGATGGCAGATCATGGTTTATGTTTGCTGCTGATGACTTTTAAATGAATATGTTTAGTACCTATCTTTGAAAATCCAATGCCTGCATTCATACTACATTATCAGTTTCAAGAGTCATGCCAAATGTCATTCATTTCCAAAGCCAAAGAAATGAAGAAAATAATTCTTGATTAACAAATTTTCTTTGGGCATTTAATTATTTCTTTCCAAAACAATACTTCTACTCTACATACAAGCTATTAAAATATTTACTGCAATATACTGTTCTTCAACACACCAAAAGTAATAAACCATTGGATACTGTACTTTTCTCTGTATAAAATTGATGTCAAAAACTGAGGTAACATTTGTTAGTTGGAAATATCCTCGCTCAGCAGCATCTGTCTAATCCACTGCAGAGGGAACCATATTCATAGCCAAGAAATCCCCAACACAATAAAAGCTGACACTTCAATCCATTTGATCAACTGCCATGTCTGGCAAGCCCTGCCAACACATTTATTTTCCTGCAAGCCTTGAATAGAATGGATTAAAACAAAAGGCCAAGCTATCAAGTCAGTTGTAAAACTGACATCAGACACACCACTCTTCAGCAATGTTTATTTGTTCTTCTGTGCATACCTATTAAGAAATCCAATTTTAAGGCAGGAATAAAAGTAGTACCATCTGTACTTGCTTATAACACAAGCCCAACTACACACTGCAAAGCTTCCAGATCTGCCGGTGCATTAGACAACAGCAAATCTGGGTCTGTGCAGTTTGTTAAGAGTAATCAGAAAAACAAACACAGACCCAAATCTGGAGTCGCATTATGCATGCCAACTCAGGATCTGTTATCTGCAGTTTTACTGGACTTAAAAGCAAATATACATGGTAAACTTAAATGTCAATTAGGAACAGTTGATTTATAAAGAATAAAAACATAATTGATTGGTACCA
Organism: Megalonaias nervosa; assembly: GCA_016617855.1. Classification (NCBI taxonomy): domain Eukaryota; kingdom Metazoa; phylum Mollusca; class Bivalvia; order Unionida; family Unionidae; genus Megalonaias; species Megalonaias nervosa. Next base: position 97,789 of record JAECUM010004653.1, on the reverse strand, counting down.
ACACCTGACCCATGACCATAATCTAATAAGACCAAGATCATAGATATAGTTGGAGCAATTCTGCAAATGATTTCTTTTCCTCTCCTGATAATAAAAGCCTATTTTATAAAACCTTGATAGAACAGTGAACTGTCACAATGTCAGTTGAAAATGTAGAAAAGAATCCTATAATCAGTAGAAGCCTACACAAGACAATTTAATATGGAGAAAAGACATCCCTATAATGAGCAGAAGCCTTCAAGTGGCAACTTAAAATATAGAAAAGATAGCCCTATAATCAGTAGAAGCCTTCAAGAGGCAATTTAAAATATAGAAAAGATAGCCCTAGAAGCAGTAGAGCCTTCATGAGCATTCAAATAATTAACAGCTACATTATGTAATGATCAGCAATGCTCTAAAACCTTTGGAAATGAAGGAAACCATATTGATGTGATGAGTACACTTTACTCTGTCAAGCATGGAATATGCCTTTAATATCTGAAAAATGCAACACTAACTGGCCAAGAATGATATTATCAAGTTGGACTTGACCATATTAGTGTATAATGATTGGATCATGAAGAGAGATTTCTTACAAAACTGATGTGGACTTGTAAATTGGTTATAGTGGCAGTCTAACTAGGAAGCTTCAATACTGACAGCATTCAATGTTGCCACATTGGCCAATCATTAAAATCGGAATTAAGGAAGAACCCAATTCAAACTACCAGCTATTATGTAATAGTAATGCCTTATGGAGATTAGTCTTTCGTATATTTTCCAATTTCTGTGGATAAAATCAATAGTCTTTGATGGAATTTTGATGAAATTGAATTTCACCAAATTACCTTGTACATGGAATATTTAATAGAGCTGGTTTCCATGGCTGATTCATGACATTTTTACAGCTTTACAAAAATACAATTTTTAAAAAAAAATTATCTCCACTAAAAGCAATGTAATTAAGATCAAAACTATCCACTATTACAACTGTATATATTAGTTTACAATTCAAAACAAGTGCAACATCAGGTAAGAAAAATCACGTGAAAAAATTATTTTCCATCTGTGGTTGATACATGCCAATTTATTATCAACTACATACATAACACTCATTTTAAACTGCAGATTTCTTACCACAAAAGTACTTTTGTGATGTCAGTTACCTCATCTATGGAAACTTTATGCATACCTAGGTAAAACAAAAGTTTAAAAAATCAACTTACCTAAAGCTTGTATGAATAAGAACTGGTCCTCCACCTGCAGGCTGTACTGCAGCATCCATTAAGGGATGAGATTTAATGAATGCTAGAGTAGGCACATCAATTTCCCGACTGTTATTGACACATGTCTGTGGATGTGGGATGGGTCTCTTTGATTCTGGAACAGGAAGCCAGTTATGGACAGCCGATTCCTGACCTTTGAACTTCCCATTGAATACATTAACAATATCTGAATAGCGGTAAGCACAAATGGCAGATCCTCTAATGCTGTTGTCCGGAGTGTTAAAAACACCATAAAACATTCGAGTTCTGTTATCACTCTTGGCTGTCGACATATAATTTCCTTGTGACAATTCAGATGTAGCCTCTGCAGGAAAAGAAGGAAAATACAGTATGCAAGTCTGCTTCCAAAATTATGAGGAAAAAAATCCCTTATTTAGTGTCATGTTTATTAATGCCAATTTAGCACACTTGTTCTATAATGTCATCACATTCTAAACAGGATTAGGCTAAACAAAAAAATATGTGCATTTCCAGTTGCGCAGGTATTAAAATTAGGGTAGCCAGGTGTCGTTTTTTTTTTTACACCATGGGGGACAAAAGTGCTAGGGTTAGCAATGAGAAACAGGGATGGTCGGCCAACCGGAAACATTTTGTTCAGCCTTAAAGGTCATTCATGTGGTCTTGATTTTCTTACTGTAAAGTGTATATAGGGATTTAATGATGTGTCTTTTTCATTTCATTTGCAGATGTCATAAATGGAACTGTCGTATGTTTATAACCCTAAGAATATAAAAATATTTAAACTTTAGTAGAGCTTACTGAGTTCATCAAAGTAGAAAGGAAATTCGCCAGGTATGGAACAGTTCAGCCGGGCTTTGAAAAAGGATGTCCAAATTCCATTCATGGCTGTGATCCCTCCTTGGTCATTCTTACATATTCTTGCTACCCGAGAAAAGGTGGCCTGAAGGATATAAGGAAGCGGAGTTATATAAACATATTAAACATATATTCTTTTGTACAGTCTGGAAACTGCCATCAATGCATGCTCACTCTGCCATGTCAGCACTAGTCCCCAGTTATGGTAAATGAAAGAGAACATGATGGCCGATTTATGGCCAATAGCAGAGGTTTCATAAACATTTTGAACAGAGGCAAAATATTTTGGAGACATGATGGCTTAAATAAAGAAATAATTTTTAATTTTATGTAGAAAAAAAGCCTTCTAACCCCCACCCCCACTTACAGTCAACATTTTTAGTATAAACTGTTAGAAGGTGCCATGCAGCTGACATTAAATAAACAAAGCTTAAAACAAAATACTGATCAAATAAATGAAAACACACCCATGACAGATTATGTTGTGTGTAATATATGTTAAACATGATTGTGAATTATGTCCACCATACTGACGTTATGAATTTCCTTACACACACACACACACACACACACACCTATGGCAAGTTCGAGCTACCTTAATGTGCCAATTTTAATGTCTGGTAATTGGGTTGCACACTGAAATCTGAGATGCTTCTTTTGACCCTAGCTGATAATTTTTAACATGAGCACTTTTGAGGGTAATGAATTTATTACAAAATTACAGGTACAGTTTACAATAATTTATATTCAGCCATGTTGTCAGTCTACATTCAATATTCTTCAAAGAACTACCGACAAGCACAACAAAACACAGCAGAAACACATCCTCTTACCTTCCCACAATTTATGTTTTCTACTGCCATTTCACGGAAGAAAAAGTAGATTTTGTCATCAATATCAAATGAACTGACAAAATTTGGCACTGAAAGTATAAATTTGAACATACAGGGTTTTTAAAGTTTGCATCTAGTCTCTTATATGTATTTACTTTCATAATTACACACATAATTAAAAACAGGTGCACATGGCAAACCAGTGTGTATTTATGTATGACCTATTTATGACTGTAAACATGTCTGAAACTTGTCACAATAAATATAACTGACAACTGCAAGTCTGGATTTATGTCACAGTTTGCACTAAGTGTCTTATTGCAGGACAGGGTATAATAAGAAAGACTGAATTATCTTTGAGTTACTAATTAACATACTTCATGTTTATTTAACAGTGGGTACAGCATAACAACACCTTATATGCTTTATGTAAATGTTCAAATGACAAATAACTGAAAAGCAATATTATTGAATGCAGTTGTATAATTCATACTGATATCATCTGACAACCATTTTGATGTTCCAATATTATATAATCATTTTCTAAATGCAAAGAGGTCTATTCAATGAATGTATTTACCATAACATCAAAACAGCATACAAGTTTTTATAAAGCTTTATGTAACTTTCTATCCTGTCTTACATGAAAAAAGACATTACCTCTTTTAAAAAATAAACTATTTTTATTGAATAAGGAGAATGAATATGACCACCTGCTTGATTTGCTATAAAACACTCTCAGCAGACAGACCTTCATGTTATCCAGACAATATGAAACCAAACTGCTCTTTTCAATACAAATGACAAAAGTTTCAAAGTAATTATACTTGCATATGATCCATGCATTTGCATCTGAGAGAGAGAGAGAGAGAGAGAGAGAGAGAGAGAGAGAGAGGAGAGAGCACAGGGGGGACAGGCTTACTGTTCAGGAAATTTGAATCATGCTCTACTGTTCTCCTGGGAGATTCTGTTCCCTCCATGATTAGAGAAAGCATGGCCTGGAAATCAGATACTGTGCCTGCATATAGCTTTCCATCTGAAATTGACAAATTGACACCATTTTAACTTAAGAAAGAAGATGACCATTTGTGTTTAAATCTTACATACTGAGCCAATTTTTCTTTGGATAACTACCATATATACTTGCAAGTCCAACTGCAAACTGCACAGACCTGATTTGCTCTAACATTCTAGGTCTATGCAGTTTGTTAGAAGCAATTAGTAGAACAAACAACATGAACCCTGATCTGCTTGCACACTATGCAATGGCAGATCAGGGTCTATGTTGTTTGCAGTTGGACTTGACTTACAAGCAAGTACATATGGTAACTGTAACTGTCTGTATTTTCTGTAGGCACCAATCTTCATGGTATTATGAAAGAAAATGACATTTTCTTCCAATTTTCTTTGACTGGAGAGGACACGGTATTGTTTGATTGTTTACTGGGTCATTAAAGGCACAGTTGTTTGCAAGCACATCAGCAGATCGGGTCATGAGTGAATATTAGATGCATCATATTCTATTGAATGCTAAAGTACCATATATACTCGCTTATAAGACGAGTCCAACTGCAAATTGCACAGACCCATACATGCCATCTCATAATGTGCTGTCAAATCTGGGTCTGTGCAGTTTGTAAGAAGTAAACGGTAGAAAAACAACGTAGACCTGATCTGCTGGCGCATTATGCTCTGGCAGATCAGGATCTATATTTTTTTGCAGTTGGACTTTACTTTTAAGTGAGTACATATGGTAATAATGTTTGACAGTAACATTCCTAGTTAAAGAGTACTAAAGAATATGTTAATTAAAAGATTACCAGTGTTTCAATACCTATTAAGGAAGGGATAATGTATGAGGCTTATTTTCCTTCTTTTAATTTGAACTATGACTTTCATGGCTCTGCGTATCAATGAAGACTATGGTTTGGTTTGGTGTTTTATCAAACAGCTTCCAATATATTATTTATTACCAAGACAAATGCAGTAAAGTGCCTTGCCCAAAGACATGCCATGATGGCCTGACCTGTGCTGATCCAATGGTAGGATTTTAGTTCACACTCATTTGGTTGAGTTGAGCACACTAACCACTGCATCAGTTGCCTCTTACAACATAATGGAGGGCACAGAGTTTATTCTACATCCCTTTGCTCGCAGAGATGGCTTGTGATGAAATACATAAATGATACGAGTCTGTAAGGGTGTAAATTTCTGTCGATCTATGAAGAGCACATTAATCTGGGCAGGTGAACGATTAATTAGATTTATGGGGACCAGCATGTGTTTAAATCACCATAATACATGGATTTGTAATGTCTGTGTCACGAGACGTGATTCTTAATTAAGCATTCGCTTATTTAACAGTCAGATAGACTGGAAGGATAGGGTTAACTTTCGATCTTGTATCAGAATTGTCAGATTTGAGATTTTCCAGAATTAGTTATTTGGGAATCTAGAGGTCACGCAGACTACATTTTGGCGCCTAGTTAAAAAAGGCGGGAGATATATTTAATCCGGATTGTTAAGCTAAATAAGGGGCGTGATTCCCACATGAAAATTCTAATATGTCCCATCACAAAATTTTAGTCAGTCTATACTTTTCTGCAAGAGAAAACAAATGTAGGAGACTCCGAGTTTGAATTTAGAAGAAATTCACTCGTAAATAATTATCCAAGGGATCGGATGTCTGGAAAGATGATGGACACGATTTTGGCAGTAGAAGTGAGCTAAGCTTGAAAACACACGGTATTCTGCGCCAGTCTCATGTAATTTGTTGATATCAATATAATGATTTGTTTGATTTATTTGCTTATATTTGCAGGAATTTAGTTGTTTAAATTCGTTTATCAATTTTCTTGATATGAATACAACTGTGTGAGTTCATCTATATGAATCCGTACAATGATATTCTTTATATAAGTTTGACGAACTGTTTGAATGTGTTGTCTTGATTGCTATAGGGAAATATATATCTAAGAATTTCATGCCTTACCTTGGTTGTCATGAGTTAAGAGAATCCATGTTAATTAACCGACCTTAGATGATTTCACGTATGATAAAGACTTGAGTGCGTATTGACTGAAATTAACGTTGTTAAACCATGAAGTGAGATTTCATATATGCTAAAGACTTGAATGTGTGTATTCGCTAGAATTAACGTAGTTAAGCCATGTAATTAATTTCATTCATTCATTTGTGCAATTGAAACGAGAACGGAACTGATGTCTCAGGTGATGATAATGTGAGTCAGGTTGAAATAGCCGTTAGGAAGTACATTAATCTTATGAAACTAGGTTTGTTTATGGTCTGCCATGTTTAGCTTGACCAGAGAGCCTTTGGTAACTGTTTGAATTCCGATAGAACTATATCTGACATAACGAGAGGGGAGTAATGATCTATTCCCAGTAGGATATCTGACAGAAGATTTAGGTTACTTCTTTGTTTATTTATGGAAGGTGAAGTAGCTCCACAGGACGTATCCATGTACCGACCTATTGAAGTACCCACCTACCCACACAAAGTTTGAGGGCTGAAAGAGGCGAGACATTTGAGAGTTTGGAGAAGTTTAAAGAAAAGTGGAAAGGACCAAGAATAACAGCCAGTGAATTTGGAATGAACCGGAAATAATCAGGTTATGAAGTTGTACAAGGCAATGACTTCGACTGTTCACTCGATTCTATGATGAACTAATTCTATCATTTAAAACAGACCGACTATTTATATAAGTATATTTGTGTTTGAAATTCAGTGAATGATTTATTTCAAAAAGAAGTGTATCTTCCTAATGTAATGCATTGTCATGCTTGTTTATGTAATCGATTAAATTGTTATTTTCATGTATGCGGGCTCGTGTCATTCTGTTTTATATATCTGCTCAGATCTTTTATCTATTCCACCTATAAGTTTCACACTTTATATTAATATTTACTCGATCCGGGCAATAACACCCAAGGCGATCACCCTCTAGATAACGATAACCCAATTTCCACTACAACCCACCCCCCAACAAAGTGGGGGCGTTCGTGGCAGAGTCTGTTTTGATGGTATTTAAACCTCATCCAAGTAGCAAACATACATAATAAATACACAAATTCTGTTTATACTGCCCGTAAAACACAACTTTCACACTTACCAAAAAAATGTCTACACATATTGTCATTCACTTTTAGATGGTTCAAGAGTGTTAACTAATGGGGACCCATAATCCTTATAAAAATCATCAAAGCCTCATTAGGTATCATACTATGGGAAAGGAGACTTGGGTAAAAGTAGATGGAAACAATTACAAAGGATCACATTAGCGCACAAATACAGGCTTCAATAGTTTTACACAGTCAGTCAATGTCACCATATACATCCATCTAATCTCTGACAAAAACTGATAACTTCTAATTTCTTTTTATTGTTTTATACCTGAGGAAAGAACATAGGAGATCTTTGTGTATGATTTCAATTTTTAATGCAGCTTTAACAATTTTAGTCATATCACTACAATGTCTGCAGTGTGGTAGTTTATAGCAATGTCTAGCACTGGGGCGTCCGTCATGCCACATACATGTAGCATCATGTTCCAACCAGTCACATTATCCTGACACCAGGCCAACCAGTCCTAACACTATCCTCTTAATGCCGAACACCAAGTGAGGCAGATGCTAATACCATTTTATAAGTGTTTCGTATGACTCGGCTGGGGTTCAAACCCGTGACCTCCTGCATCAGAGGCAGATGCTCTAACCACTTAGGCCACCAGAACAGTCCTGTCTAGAAGTGGCTGTGTTCCCGAAAATTATCTAAATTATCCAATGTTATCTTTATCAGGAAGAGAATTTAAGTCACTAAAAATACCATATACAGTATACTCAGATATCAGTTAAATCCAACTGTAAAGTACACAGACCCTGATCTACCGTCACATAATGCACAGTTCGATTTGACTTGTAAGCATGTATATACAATATCCTCAATCCCAAAGTGGTTACTAAATATCGTGAGCATAAAACCTTCAATCTGATTTCCATTACAAAAGGTAAAAAGACCAAAGTTCAGAATTCATATAATATTGCTTGTTCTACATAGCTGCAAAGCTCCAGCCATTAAAAAGCACCCAAAATATTGCTTGTAATATTGACAGTGTGTTCAATTTTTGTGGTGTCAGTTTTATTTGAAGACAGGAGACAGGGCTGCTTATTTAATATGAAACTTTCTTTTCCATGATGTTTGAATACACATAGATTTACAGCATTATCGGGTTCAAGTCTCGGATTCAACCAATGTGGGTATGTGAAAAAGCTTGCCAGCAGCTCCTCGTGGGTCGGTGGTTCTTTCCAGGTTCTTCCTCCACCATTAATACTGGCCGCCATGTATAGCCTATCTTATGCTGAAAAATGGCATTAAACCCTACAACAACAACAACAACAACAACAACAGCATTATCATATACATATGAGCTAACTCAATGTTTGAACTTCTGAACATCTGCTGTGCCCCCCCCCCTTTATTAAACATGTAAAATATACTCATGTCCAAGGACAAGTTCTTAACCTTTCTAAAGCCAAAGGCTATTTACTATCCAGTTGCCCAGGTGATCTGCCACTGTGATACTGATCTGATATGCAATCAGTCATTTAGTACACGTTTTGTTTACATAAACAATATTTAGAATGATGATGGGATTGACTATTATTGAAGGAAATAAAAACATCAGGTGATTGATATAGTAAAACCATTTTTGCTTCAATGAACATCTTTTCATACTTCCCGTGCTGGAATGGTTTTGCTTCAATGAACATGGTTTTTTCATACTTCCTGTGTTGTAATTTGTTGAATTTCAGTTTGTCATTGTTTAATCAGGCATATTTGCCCAACAACTTACATTTTTTTTCTACTGTATATACTTGCTTAAGTACAACTGCAAACAATTAAAGACCCTGGTCTGCAGTCAAATAACGGGCCTACATATCAGGGTCTATATTGTTTGTTGTACTGATTACTCCTGTCAAACTACACAGACCCAGATCTGCTGACACATTATGTGATGGCAGATCTGGGTCTGTACACTTAGTAGATGGATTCAACTTATAAGTGAGACTTAATGGCAAATATTTGCTCCTAAATTGTCTTCAGTTTCATCAAGCAAATTTCCCAATCTGCTTGTAAATTTTCTCTAAATATCTTCTTTCATAATAGTGGTATCTACAAAATGTTAGCACTGTTAAAACCACTGTCTTCAGTATCTTAAAGAAACAACAATGTATTTTATTCCATTACAACCAAACAAAAACGTGGTAGTATCTTTTTATTTCTTGTCTTCATATTTAACTTACACCATAATAAAGACAAATGGCCTCTCCCTTCCATTGCCAAAGTGTTCCATGAAGCTGCAAAGACTGACCATAAACTGTATGGATAAATCAATCATGATTTTCACCATCAATTAGGCTTAGTCATGCCGATAAAATTCATTTTTTCTTCCACTGACAAACTGACAGCACAATTTTCTAAAAATAACTGAAAGATTTTTTTGACAAGAAGAATTCTCTAAGAAAGCTCTGATACAAAATCAATAAGGATTACTGCTTTTATCCTCAATAGATGCAAGCTGTAGTGAATTAACTCCAGACTGATGCTATTCCTATGGTAACATCTGAGACCTGAGTATAATGATGCATCTTTTAAGGACACTGATCCATCATACTAAAATTCAATTGAAATTGAAAACTCTGTTTATTCAATTTCCCTAGTCTTCCTCACTGGGTAATGCAAATATTTTATACAACAAAATTCATGACTCATCAGGGTTAGATCCCTGATATTTTTAAAGGATGATTCAATTTTGAGAAACGGTAGTTTGCTCTACCCGAAAAAGGCTAAATATTTGCCGTTTTTCAGTGTAACATTTTGATTTGAAAAAGGGGCTGAACTGAATCCTCTAATACCAGTTCTGGATCACCACAATACTCTGCATACCAAATAAAAGGATGTTAGAAATTTCTTCAAAGCTTTTGAGTGACAAGGCATCTTTTTAAACCTATGAAATTATTACAACTAGACTGGTATATATATATCTCTGAAAAAGGGTTGCATGTGGCTGAATATGCATAGACAGGACCATTTACAGCACCTTGCCAATTAAAAGATTTTCTACAATATATTTAGCATTTCCACATTAACCTACTTCCCAATACTTTATTTTGGACATCAAGGACCAGCTATAAAATGAATGCGTTTGAGATAAATGACCAAATTTTAAAGATGTAAAGTGTATTGCCAGTAGTAAAGTGCAGATGTGTATCAATTATAATCGCTTACAAGTCCAATGGAAAACTGCACAGACCCAGATCTGCCCACTCATTATGCACCAGCAGAACTGGGTCTCTGCATTTTGTAGAGCAAACAACATAGACCCTGATCTGCAGGTACATTACACTATGGCAGATCTTAATATTTGTTGATGGCAGTTTGGCTTGACCTATAAGTGGGTACTGATGGTACACATATTGTCCTCATTGTCTACATGTCAGACAAGCGCCTGATGAATAATGGTAATTTGTAAAAGGCTTGTCCAGATCTAATCCAAGACCCACAAGACAGCAATTCATTCACATAGTCTGGGGATGTTCAGCATGAAGGGGGCTGTCAATCAAACTGGCAGACAAATGCTTAAGACATACATACTGTCCCCGCTAGTGGACATTCGATCTATATTTACAAAACACCTCAGTTAGGGTGAACACACAATTTCAAACACTGCTAACAGGACTAATACAGACTTTGTCAAACTGTCATGAAACAAACAACAAATAAACTTTCTCAGATTCAAAAAGATTTTAGCACTGGAAGCTGTAGCATGTAAATTGATTAACCAATCTGAATACGATTTTAAATCAAGCTGGAGTGTACAATAAAGTTCTAGAGTTTTGTGAATATATGGCCTGGACATTGTACATAAAATAGTCACAAGGTTGGTAGACCATAGGACTCATAATTCCAAGGATTATGGGTTTCATATCCACCCAGCCCAGCCCTGGTCAGCTGCCTTGTGTCCCCCCTTGGAAAGGCACTTCTCTCCTATATCCTTGGCATGGTAGAGCCAAAATTGTGTTCAAAGTGCAGTTAAAACCAATAAATCAAACCAAACCAAACCATCTTTTATCAAATGTAACCTAAGGAAAAGAAAGAAAAGAGAGAATTGATAATTCATAAGAATGATTAACTTCCTCAGCAGTCATTGCACTGTAATAAACTGAGAATGGACAATTAGCTTGAAAGCCTAGGTCCTGTTTCTGGACATGGGTTGTATACTACCTTAGGGGACATGGAAAGCTGATTATCTGATGTGGTGCATGATTCAAATGAACAATGACAGTAGTATCAGATTCATGTGTCATGTGCAAGTGTGTAACCAGATGATTAATGTAAGGGAGTAACTGCTGAAGGTCATATTTCTAATTTGTTCATAAAATCTTTTCCAGATACCCTGCATTGAAAAATTTTTCATTTGATCTAACTTATATCAAAATTATATGCCCAGATGGTTTGACAATTACTTACTACAGAACCATTTTATATTCAATTATTGGGCTGAATAAACACAACAGACCCTGACTTCCTAAAAAATCTTCAAATCTGTATATATAGGTACTACCGAAGCTAACCTTATGCCTATGTGCACTAGCTGTGAACTGTGATTTTTACACACTCTCAGTACCCAAGCGTAATGTGTACAATGTGGCATACAACTTGTTTACATGGCTTAATAAAGATGATAAGATTACAGACTGGTATTGTGGTCATCGCTTTAAGATGCGATCTAACAAACTGGATATTAACTATGACAATCAAAAATTTGACTGGCAGCATCTAGTTTTAGATCTCCAATGTGCTGGTTCTGTGCAACATAATGGAAAACAAATTAAAAACAAAATATGGACACAACATGCATTACTTAATCATTTTCTCAATGCAGCCATTAACGAGTAGCTGCAAATTCAGCATGTAATTAGATCTCCTTATCGGGAACTTCTACATTTTATCAAGGGCATAAAACCCTGAAACTTTTAGGTGACCAGCTGTTCACTGATTTTGTACTTCTGTACAACAACCAAGTCCTCCCAAATTAAATGTTGTGAGCAAGTGCACATTGCATAAGATTGGGTACTAAAAATGTATATTACAAAAATGAACAAACTCACCAGTATATACAGCAGTACTGTTGTGACGAGGATCAAATGGACACTTGCCAATTCCAGATTCTTCTTGGTCCAACTTAAACTCACCTTTTTCCACCTGGTAAATAGAATGATATTTGCTATCTAAGCATCTTGCTTTGAAAACAGAAAGTGTATTTTGATACAACTGTTACCAATGACCTTGTGCTGTTTATTAGTCTGATATCTCATGCAAATTAAAATTCAGAGAGAAAACTGCTGACAATTTCTCTCACCTCATTTATCATTGCTATGAACTTTAACACATTTTTCAAATTTTTTTAAGTAAACTGGTGTTTCAAAAATATTTTTAAAAAGCATTTTTAAAAAAAAGCTAATCACGGCTAAATAATCACAATATTGATAGTTGTGGGTATTCTGATGGGAAATACAAATCTTAAGTCTAAGTTTACACAATTAAACCTGTAAACTAGTTTTCCCTCACTATTAGAGCACTCATTATACCACCATTTGTCATACGGTGGTAAGGTCATGGATCCCATTTCATTATTCAGAAGCAGAATTATTTCATTATAAGACAATGAGGAAATGCATAGTACATGGCTGCCATGGACAGTATTATAATGAGTGTACACTACATGGCTACCACGGACAGTATTACGAGGGAGTGTATACTACATGACTGCCATGGACAGTGTTACAATGAGGGAGTATATACTACATGGCTGCCCTGGACAGTGTTACAGAAAGGGAGTATATACTATAAAGGTTGCCATGGACAGTGTTACAATGAGTATATACTACATGGCTGCCATGGACAGTGTTATAATGAGGGAGTGTAAACTACATGGCAGCCATGGACAGAGTCATAATGAGTGAGTGCTGTATCAACATAAAAAAAACTCTATAAACATGCAAATCTACTTAATCTCTCTAGATCAGACAATGTGAACAGTTTTTTTAGAACAAAATTACTATGAAAATTTTAAAAAATGACAAAAAGTGTATTGCATAGTTTGGGCATAATGTTCTTTGTGATAGTAATAATCAGCAAGATAAAAATATCAAGGAAACAGATCTAGTAATAACAGCAATGTATATGCTCAAAATGCTGAAAAAAGGTCTAATTAATTTAAAATGAAGTCATACAAGGACACAAGTCTGTGGACCTCTATCCGAGATGCTGGAACCTTTTTGCTGATGAATGTAATGGACTGATTCAATTCAGCTCGTTTGCTGAGATGCAAACTAGATGTCCACTTTTCTTCCTTTTCTGTGTCCTTTGGAAGTTTGTCCATTTCTATAAACTGTGTATTTTGAAAGGCAGATTCAAATTACTTTTTCAAACCACATTTTTAAAGAACAATTCTCATTTTGCCTCAATATTTTATGGATTTGGTAGAATGTGGGAGAGAAAGCTCTGGTTTACTGCTGCTCTAAAAATAATAGCGTTGACAGGTCCATAAATTAGGTCAAACGACATTGTTTTACATGAAAAATAGCGTGTTATATTATTTTGCTGCACAATTAAAAACGTAAAGATTGGTCAGAATTTTTTTCTTCAGATTAATAAATATATGCATTATCAAAACAAATGTCAACATTTAAGTTGTTTTGTGCTGAACCATAACTTCTGTACAAAAACACCAGCAATACCTGAAAGTTCCTTTTTTGTGGAAGAGTATTAATGTTTGCTGATTTATAAATATTCTATTTAAATTTATACTTTTACTAAATTAGAATTAATATTTTACTGAAAAAATGTAAATCATCACAGGCTAGAAAATAAAATGTCAACCACTGGCATTTTAAACGAAATGTTAAATATTAACAAATTCTTTATCTTTTACCTTTAGTCAATTATAACAAAATATAAATTCAGTCTACATTTCTATGCATTTAATTAGATAAAATGTCACACAACAGACATGGAAGATATTAACAGATTTAACATATGACCCATGGTTGGAATAAATCCAGCCATTCATTAAATTTGTACTATATCAGTTTTTGTTAATTCTGGCCAGCATCCATTTCGGTATAAACCTCAGCACTAGAATCTTCTCAAACTGACCTCCTCCACTCCTCCTCACAGTATCTTCATTTCCCAGGATTAGGAACACTTATTCAAATCTGACTTTGTAGCTACCCATGAAAAGAAACATTTAATTGGCCAACAAATTCTACCATAGGGGAAATTAGGATATTTTTGCATCAATGAATATAACCTCTGGTCAACTCAAAATGTTTGTCAAACCAGCTAACCATTTTGGTTGTGAGTGTCACCTGGCAATATCAGCTAAAAGGAAATATTCATAATGGAAAACCATTTAAAAGACTTACTATGTTTGATTTCCTGTGTGTGTGTTTTGGCTTTAAATTTAGCTTAAACAATTTTTCAGTCATATTGCAATAATGTCTGCAGTTTATACTGATGTCTAGCACTGGGGCATCATTCTGCAAACATGTAGCATCATGTCCCACTCGGTCACATTATCCTGACACCAGGCCGACCAGTCCTAACACTAACATCTTAATGCTGAGCGTCAAGTGAGGCAGCTGCTGTACCATTTGTATAAGTCTTTGGTATGACTCAGACAGGGTTCAAACCCGCAATTCCTGCTGTGGCAGATGCTCTAACCACTAGGCCACCATAATGGTGTGTTTAATTTCCAGTAAATAATAACTGAAGACTTTTTAATTTGGAGGACTTACCTGGTATTCAAACTTTCGACATTTGGGTGCAAATGCATGGGTTCCACATACATAGTACTTCTGATCATTATCTTTTCCCAAAACTCGGATATAGTTTTGACATAGTTCCTGCAAATAATAAGTGATGCATTTAAGAAAAATATTAGAACTTTTGTTACAAGTCATTTGAATAGCAGTATATGGTGTGGTTGTAAATTCAGAGTCCAACAAGTTTAAAAATCATACAGTTAACCCCCCAAAAATGATCTGGAAACCGAGCATCAATTCAGTTACCTAAAGAAGGCAAAGATACAAAGACAGCTTTTGAATATGAACCTGTTAGCTTCAAAGCTGTCCTTTCACCAACTTGTGTGTCATTAAAATTCATAATCCTTGTGTAGTACCATATATACTCATTTCTAAGCCAAACCCAACTGCAAACTGCACCAGACACAGATATACTATCACATAATGCACAGATATGGTTCTCTGCAGTTTTCTAATAGTAATCAGTAGAACAGACAAAATAGGCCCTGATCTGCAGTTTGCTAATAGTAATCAGTAGAACAGACAAAACAGGCCCTGATCTGCCAGCGCAATGTTATGGCAGATTAGGGTCTGTGTTGTTTGCAGTTGGGCCCATCTTCTATGCGAGTATATATGGTATATTGTAGGACTGTTTTGAGAAAAATACAGAACAACAATTCATGATATTATACAGTAGTTCATTCAGACTAACTGACTTTGATATACGGTAGCCTCCCCCCACCAACTCAAGTGTTCTGGTTTCCCTTGGGATCAGCAAACAATTTGCCTGATCCTAAAATAATAAGTGTACCTTCTTTGAAGTAAACTGAACATGTTTTTTTATTTAAAAAAACCTTCCCATCAAATAATTATAATGTATTTTTTTCTTGCATTCCCAAGTTCAAACTAATATATTTTGATTCAGTATAGGATTGTTTCTTTTTTATCTGCTGGGGGTAGGAGGTTTATAAAGATCTATAAAGGCAACAACTGCTATGAAATCAGAAGGTACAGAATTAACCTTTTCTTAAACAACTATTCCCCACGTAAAAAAAGTCCTAACCCACCTGTTGAGATGCCTGCCGAGTTGTAGATTAGATCATTCTGTGTTTAAAGGTGTACTATATTTCAACATTAAAACAACCCCTTCATTTAATGATGGCTCCAGCAAACTGTGATGAACTGATTCAAATGAATGTGATGAGATTCTCTAATTTTCTGCTTGCCTTACTTTTTGTATCAATCTGATGGGATGGAAATTGACAGGGCATATCTTGGGAAGAGTCTTCTTATCAAAAATTGACAGAACTGGTGTGGTAGATGTTCTCATTAGACTGTTGGGTATTCATTACTAGTGTAAGCTTCCCCAACATAAGCTTATTATTTCTTTCCCTACCAGACAAGTTCCATATTGATTGTCCATCAATACTGGAACTTGCAATGTCAAGTGTGTTAGAAATGGCATGGAAAGCTCTGTCGTGAATATAATTCTGCGAACAATGAGTGGGGCATCCAAGCCGATGGAACTCCTATTATTGCTGATTGTATGGGTCTATCTCTTTCAATGAACAAAACCCTGAGCCACTAAGAAATCTTCATTAGAACTATACATACCGTATTGCTCGCTTATAAGACAAGTAAAACTGCAAACAACGAAAATCCTGATCTGCATAGTGCGCCTGCTGACCAGGGTCTTTGTTACTCCTAACCACACAGACTCAGATCTGCTATGCAACAGTAGCTCTGGGTCTGTTCAGTTTGCTGATGGACTTGACTTATAAGCGAGCAATATGGTATGTACTGTCTGTTCCTACAATTGGAGTCCGACTGCAAACAATACAGACCCTGGTCTGCCATTGCATAATGCACTGGCAAGGGTGGAATAAACCTTCTGGAAATGGGCCACTCTCAATAAACTGCACAGACCCATATCATACAATGGCATATCTGGGTATGTGCAATTTGTAGTTTACTTGTTTTATAAATGACTGTATGTATATGTGTAATATGTACACACTGCAAAGAGAGACAACCCAGCTCTGCAAGTGTATCATGTGACAGCAGATCTGGGTCTACACTGTTTAAGGTTAGGCATGCCTAATAATTGCATGGCAAACTACCATACTGTTTCTGATCAACAGGACAAAAGTTTCTAAAACTGACTAATTTACTTTCTCAGATAAAGCCATCAACCATTTTTCTATAAAAACAGGAAACATCTAATAAGTTTTGATCCTTGCTTGATCACATTATATCTATAACAATAAACAGATCTAAAATTTATAATTGGAGCCAAGCAACTACATGTACAATGGATATTTTCTAATAAAGTAGAGACAGCTGCCTGATAATAATTCCTAGGGTTTTTGATTTGCTTATGAAAGAGTACATGTATATTGATGTTAATGTTGTATACTACTTCCCAACAATAATCCTGTATTTTGACCACCACCCTGCCACCCATATTCGTTCTTAAAACATGCTGGTGAAATTACTAAATGAAGAATGAAAAGGATGGATATCCAAGTACAGCTCAAGTCCTATGAATAATCAATTTGACCCCTAAATCTAACTTCTCTTACTGTACTGTTTTATAAAAATTCACACTAAACCTAT
Organism: Megalonaias nervosa; assembly: GCA_016617855.1. Classification (NCBI taxonomy): domain Eukaryota; kingdom Metazoa; phylum Mollusca; class Bivalvia; order Unionida; family Unionidae; genus Megalonaias; species Megalonaias nervosa. Next base: position 80,371 of record JAECUM010004653.1, on the reverse strand, counting down.
TGATAAGGCAAACTTGTAGAATACTGAAATTTCAATAAATATTTATAAATACAGGGACAGCTTCAGTTCTTAACAACTGCATCTTTGTTTTCTAAATTGGGTAATACCTACTATTATTGTCTCCGAATGCCTTAACCAGGTCATCTGGTTTACAAAATCCAAAAGATCAGTTTTATATTTTTGAATCCATGGTAGTAATTTGAGTTTACTTTATTTTTTATATTGTCTAGTTCCTTTATTACATTAGTTGATTGAATTAGCATCAAATGTCACCAAAGTCAATCTTGAACACCTTCATGTTCAATGTAGCCATTTTGTAAAATTATATTATTTATTCCTCAGTAACTGTATACACTGGATCAGTCACATTATAAGAGTGCCATGGATATATTAACTGTACACTGAAGAAAAGATTATTAAGTACTGACTGGCTGAAGTTTTGGAATTGATGGCTGATTCAGAGGTCTATTTTCTTGCCAAATTAGACTGATACTGGGGTAAAATACTGGTCTCAATTTTGAAGTTGATTCATTATTAATCAAGCCAAGGCTGTACACTTCAAATCCCTGAGAAAATCTGACCATTTTTAGGAATATGATTGAAGTTAACCATGAAACTGATACCTGCTGGCCTGAAATGAATGAGACATAATAAGAAATAACCTCTTGGTTTAATTGTATCGAAGTCTGGTTACAGGCACCTGACACTGAATTTTGCATCATGTCCTGTGAATGGCTTATTTTGAAATATTAATAAAATTTCTTAATATTATGTTTGACTAAATTTTCTTCCTGGTCCTCTTTTGTTAAGCAACACTGCTAATTACATTTGTATGGCATCCCTCCTCTAGCACCCAATGTTAGTACAGTAAATTACCCACCTTATTCCACAATCTTCTTTTCATTGAAAACAATAATATTTCACTGTCAAGATACTCCCCCATTTTGAGGTGTCTAAGATAACTTCCAGCAGGCCATTATTCAAGTAAGATAAACACAGGTGGAAGACACACAATCTTCTTCTGACCTCAAAAACTAGATAGTCAATTATCCAGAAACAGCATTAATTAAGTATTATGATAAATGTATATGTACATCAGAGCAATTTGACCATGTTTGTCTTTCTCCCACCCACCCTTACTTTTTTGTGAAGTTCTTCATAAGAATACTGAGTAGGGTAGGACCAGATTAGTATAATAAAACTTGTGTATACTGACATTACATGTCAATCTGATAGCCAGTAATCATTCTAAACTGTAACGGTTCAAACAGAAATTTGAGAAATTCCAACAAACTATATTAAAAAAGTATTTCCATTAATATAATAAATCAAAAACAGCTCTTTTTCATATTAATGAATCACATACAATAGGAAGTTAACAAAATACACTATGATGTAGAGCTAATTATCTTAATTTTGTACCTATCCCTAGCATGTTCCCATATTCTTGATTTGGTTTGGTGCTTTATGGCACAGCAACACAAGTAGGTTATTTAGTGCAGAGGCAACTGGAGTAAAGTGCCTTGCCCAAGGACATGCTATTTTTGCAAACTCAGGCTGGTCCAATGGTAGTATTCGAACTCACACCATTTCATTTGAGTCTCTCATTCTGACCATTGAGCCAACATGGCTCCCACCATATTCTTGGTAAATGGGACATTTCAGTGTAATACGATAGAAAACTGAGGGAAAATTATGATCAAGTAATAATTCAGAAAATATAAATTTACTAAATACTATTATATACTTGTAAAAAGAAATGGCAATCTTAAATACTTGAAATTTTGGCAATATTACAGAGTGCAATTTTACCAAATCAGCTACAATGAGCTAGACACATTTCTTGAAAGTGAAATGAATGGTTTATTCTACCCTTATCTGTATTCTGTTACATGTATTAAATTTGTCAATTTTGGGAAATCTTGGGAATCAATAATAATATGTTGTTTGCAAAAAATCTTTAGTTCTATAATATAAAATGGCAGTTCCGATTTTATTAATCATGCAAGTCCAAGACCCAACAGTATAAAAACTAACACCAATGATTACATACCTGCACAATTATAGGCTCCTTGGTACTTACTAACTGAACTAATTTAAAATTCCTCTCCAAACTAAGCCAATGCATTATAGAAGTAACCAACTAATTCCTTCTTACTTTACTTTAGAAAACTCACTGAATATAAAGATTAACATATTAAGACTTCTGATGATAATTAAGTTTCACTTTGGTCAACTCAACTTGCATAAAGGTGAAAGGGGTTACCATGTTTCCTAACTGAGAGTTCCAGAGGTTTCCCCAAACAGCTGTATTCCCTACAGGTAGTTTGATTTTCACGTAACCATATAATTGGTATGTTGTGATCACTTACTTTTCTACTTTAAATGACCAATTACCTACCTTAGTACAGAACCCTACTGTTACCACTGGTCTACAGGTTTTTTAACAAATATGGCACACATGTGACACCTCATCATCTAATTCTGCTCACCAATATGGCAGATATTTCTACCTACTTGAACACAAATGAAATACAAAGTACTTTGTAAGGTGGAAAAATTTAACCATTATTCTTCAAAAAATGGTTGTTGACATTTTGTGTATTGGAAATGTATTACAACCAAATTTTTTTAAACAACCAGTTACACAAAATGTTTCTACAAATGTAACATGTTTAAGCAATCTGACTAGCTAGGAGGAAAACATTCTTACCTTCGACTGGGACTTTTGTTCACATATGGCAGTGTCGTGTGATCTTGGCGGCCATTCCAGTCTTCTCTAGAAGACAAAAGAGAAAACAGAATCAATATTTTGAAGAATTCAATCCCAACCATCACCAAAAGAAATGCATGTTATCAAAGTTCATTTTTTTAAAAGAAAAAAATGGATGCAATATCCCTGGATAAATGTTTTCATGACATCAACCATTAAATTGTCTCGAGAGCTTTTCACTTTGAGAGGTTTGATGTTATCTGTAATATTTTCACAAAAGATTTTAGTGTATTTCTGTGTTTCAGTGCAAGAAAGAAAAAAAAGACACTCAAACTTACTGTCATGGTGGTTTCATTTAGTGTCACCATGCTTATGTTCAAAATCTTGTTCTTTGCTCCAATCAGCATTTGTTCTCCCTCTGTCATTAGGAGCTTATAGTAGTTAACACCATTCTCTTCATCTTTGTTTATGATAAATTTCTTGGCATCACTTACATCTGGAAGACAAAAAGAGATGACTAAATGTATTTTGCCCTGACAACAGCAGCAGTTTAGTCATGTTTACAAGAGCTTAGGGCACTCAAGGACTTGCCAATGCCATTTTCAAAACTTTTTCAGGTAGAGCAAAAAAAGTTTTAGATATATGCACTACCTGGTTATTATGGAGCTTCTTTTTAAAACAATCACAAATACTTTCAGGAATTCAAATTACTTCTTTGCATTCTGTATAAACAAGGCTTGCTCAATCAAATATATGGATAACTAAATTTAATATTTTCTTTACTAAATAAAAATTCATCAAGTTGAAAGAAAGAACAATCCCAGAATAGAGAGAATGGCTAATAGTCATAACTACTTGGCAATGTAATACAACTGATAGTCATAAGTAACTGGCAATGTAACATTAGTGATAATGAATTGGCAATGGAATACGACTGACAGTCGTAACTGGCAATGGAATACGACTAAAAGTCGTAACTAATTGGTAATGGAATATAAACAGATCATTACAAATTGCAATATTAGTACCCCGTGTCCCAATTAAATTTCAAAATATTTGACTTACTAAAGATTAAAGTTAATAAATAATAATGAGTGCAATATCTGTACTTATCAATTAAATTTATCAACAGATTTTAAAGCAAACATATCTTTCATTGCATACACAGAGGATTTTATATGTATAAAAAGAAAAAGATACTATGCACTAATACAAGCAAATAATAGTTACATCTACCTGTAAGTAAAATGGTCGAACAGTCTCCAGCTGACACATGTATATCAAGTTATCGATTCCTGTACTCATGTTTTTATCTTTGACAATTTGTATCTGACCCAACATCTAATGCATTTTGCCTAAAACGAGAGTTGGCTCAGTTGCCATCACCTGATAAGTACCCACATGTTTTATCTTGTCAACTTCAACACCTTTTTTCCTGACCAATATCCATCACATTTTGCCTAAAACAAGTTAGTTGGCTCCGACAAGACTGCTCTCCTTTCTAATCAATGATCTAACATACAGTTATTGTACCTTTTTCCTATTTCTACATGTTCAATAGCCTAGGGAAAGTATTGTCAAGTTGCGGAAAGTGTATATTTAAACTTCAAAGGGATTGCAATCTTTTTCCACTGATGTACAGTTGTACTACCCTGTGGTGATTTGATAATTGCTTCTCTTAATTGCATTGTTAATGTGTCACTTTCAACTCCAGTCACATGACAAAATGGTCATTATAAATGACTACTTACTTCTATCTCGTACCCCATCCCCATCAAGGCGCCATAGTGGATCAGTGAAAAAAGTAACTCCAATGACTACCTGTCTTTGAAAAATCAGAGCCAATGACTTACCCATGAAAAAGTAACTCCAATGACTACCTGCCTTTGAAAAATCAGAGTCAATGACTTCCCTATGAAAAAAAGCAACATCAGTGACTTGCCTCTGACAAACTAGTTTTAATAAAGCAAAACACTTGAATGCTTAGGAATAATCATAAGAATTTTATAAGTTCATAGCTATTAGCTAGTTCAAAAAGGTCACATATCTAACACAATCTTCTAGTTCACCATGGGTCTTAATACCATCTTCTCCATCAGGCTTATATACTATCTTCTAGTTAAGCAATGGGCTTAATACTTTATTGTATATTTCCAAGGACTTAATACTATATTATAGATTTCTATGAGGCTTAATACTTTATTCTAGAATTCCATGGGCTTAATCGTTTACTCTAGATTTCTATTGGCTTAACACTATATTCTAGATTTCCATGGGCTTAATAGTTTACTCTAGATTTCTATTGGCTTAACACTATATTCCAGATTTCCATGGGCTTAACACTTTATTGTAGATTTCCATGGGCTTAATACTACATTATAGATTTCCATGGTCTAGATTTCCATGGGATTCTAGATTTCCATGGGATTAATACTGTATTATAGATTTCTCTGAGGCTTAATAATTTATTTCCATGGGCTTAATTGTTTATTCTAAATTTCCATGGGCTGAATACTATATTCTATATTTCCATGGGCTTAATACATTATTCTAGATTTCCATGGGCTTAATAGTTTAGTGTAGATTTCCAAGGGCTGAATACTATATTCTAGATTTCCATGGTCTAGATTTCCATGGGCTTAATACTTTATTCTAGATTTCCACGGACTTAATAGTTTATTCTAGAATTCCATTGGCTTAATGCTTTAATACTTTAATACTATAGATTTCCATGGTCTAGATTTCCATGGGCTTAATACTTTACAATAGATTCCCATGACCTAGATTTCCATGGGGTTGATACTTTACTCTAGATTTCCATGGGCTTAATAGTATCTTGGAGTTCTAGTTCTTAATACATATACTATCTATTTGTCTATAGATACATGGAATTTTAACAGTATTTGAGTTTGTTTTTATCTGCCAAGATAACAAGATGCATTTTCTGCAGACATTTTTCCAAAACCTGTAATTTATTATGAAAGTGAATTCTGATGCAAAAACTACAGATATGAGAATTTCCCCCTATATATATATATATATATATATATATATATATATATATATATAAAATATACCTGTACAAATTCAGATTTTAAAAAATTAAGGAAACTTAAGAGGAATTGTTGCTTATTTTTTATGTTTATCTATCCATTATCAAAAATAAATATGCATAAAACCTACAAATATACTGGTAACAAAAATGTTGCTAGATAAACTATATATGACAGTTGTCATTTCTGAAACAATTCCTAAGACAAGACATTACCATGCATTTTGCCAATTTCAACATTTAAAGCTGTCAAGTTTGAGAAATACAAACATTTACAGGAAATTTAACAACACATCTTTACAAGAAACATAGGATGCCCTGAATTTAAAGAAATCTGACACCCTGTTGTATAGAAGTTAGAAAAACGACCCAATGTCCACTAATAATCATGCAAGGTTGGTTCTTAACAACTATTATAATACATCTTTACAAACTGGACAGTTTACTGCTTCTTGTTACTTGAGATTCTCTATGTATCAAATAGAATATAAGTTTTCAGGTTAAAACAGCAGGAACCTCCGAGTTTACTGTCAACACTCACTTATAAGTCAAGACCAACTGCAAACAATATAGACCCTGATGTGCTATTGCATAATCATAATGCACCATAACATCGGGACCTATGTACTTTGATCTACTGATTACTCCCAACAATATGCATAAACCCAAATCTGCCAGCACATTACAGATGGTTATAATTCTGAGTTCGCCTTTCAATTAATTGCCCATTACCAAAGAACAGCACAGAATCTCAACTACCTAAATGCGATGTAAGATCTGGGTCTGTGTTCATTTAAAATCACATAATGAAAATTGTAGACTGACCTCACAGTTTTACAGCAAGTACGATAATAGATCCATTTCATTACTTATAAGGCCCTACAATATAACACCATCCCAATTTTTAAGGCAGGTGTGTGCATGTATGTGTGTGTCTGTGTGTGATTTGGATGTTTAATTTAGTTTTAAAAATTTTTTCAGTCATATCTCTACAATGTCTGCAGTGTGGCAGTTTATAGTGATGTCGAGCACTGGGGATTCATGCCACAGACATGCAGCATGATGTCCCACCCAGCCACATTATCCTGACACCAGGCTGACCAGTCCTAACACTAACCTCTTAATGTTGAGTGCCAAGCGAGACAGCTGTTAGTACCATTTTTATAAGTCTTTGGTATGACTCGGCTGGGGATCAAACCCATGACCTCCTGCATCCAAGGCAGTCGCTATAACCAACTAGGCCACTGGAGTAGTCATTAAGGCAGGTATGATAATGTATCCTATTTCATTACTCACTTATAAGGACCTACATTATTAACACCATACCAGTTATGAAGGTTGGTATGGTAACGGATCCCATTTCATTACTCAGTAGTAGAATCCTAAGTATCATGTACTTCATTACAAGGTGCTCTCACCGTAAGGTGGTAAATATCTACTCTATTGCTGCCATGGGGAGTGTTATGAGGGAGTGATATATGTCGGAGTCTAAGCCATCTTCAGTTGGATAAACATTACTTACAGAGCTGTAAATACAGTAGACTCCAATGATTCACATTGACATGTATATCTATGACACTTCTTACTATTGACATAAAAGCACTAATACCATGGAAAAGCTCAGCTAAGTCAATATACTTAATGATAAATCTGAAAGTGTACTCAAGTCTCCAGAGATAAATCCCAAATGAACTACACATGTCACAGATCTTATTCTGGGAAAAACACCATGTAGATTAACCTTTGTGTCACACCATGGAATAAAAACAATATAAACCACACAAGGTCACTGGTAAAGGACACTTTGAAATAGTATATCCTGTACATACTGTACATCCTCGCTTACAAGCTGAGTTCAACTGCAAATAACAAAGACCAAATCTACCACGGTATGATGACCTGGCAGATCATGGTCTATATACAGAGGAGCCTAGTTAATCTGGACACATTCGTTCCCAGTGAATATGTCTGGATTAACGAGTTTTCTGGATAACTGAATCATGCACATTTTTATTTTACGATGTCATCATATCGTATCCATGTACATGTATATGCTAGCTGTAAATGTACTGTATATTCAATAATGGCTGAAATAAATCAATGAATATATCTACTGACTTGTGTTTATTTCACATTAATATAACATGCGCTTGTACATACATGTACAGTAAATATAAGTTTAAGCAATTAACACATCGAACACATCACACTATGTACATGTATGTACCTTACCTACATTTATTATGTCAATTTCCTGAAGAAATCTGTAACCTTTGTTTGTGAAAAGTACAACGAATACAAACTGATATCTTGCAGTTAAATGCGTTATGGTAAACTAATAAACTGCAATCATTTTTATAAGTTGTATTTTACAGCTATTATAGCTGCTAATGAGCTGATAACTGACGTCCCCATTTTATTCTGAAATGAAGCTCTGTCCATAGCTTAAATCAATCAACTGTATTTGTATAGCCATCAATAAACTGTGATTGTTACATGCAATTGGTAAACAACAAAGAGGCTTAATGACACGCTTAATTTATTAACCATGTGTTATGTCAAAAGCGTGGACCATTTGATCCCAGTGTGTTTATTTAATTATGAACAACCCCCCCATCAAGGACTAGCTAAAACAGATATTGTTACAATATGGTCACGCTACTTAAGTTTTTCCACACACATGATCATGTGATCCATTGATAACTTAAACATACCACTAGAATTTGACCAATCAGAGATTGATACATTGACACACCTCCAAATTTGCGTAGGTGAATCTGTGTTCTCTGACTGTATTTTCATATATGATTTTTCTAATTTTCTTATTTTTGGACAGATTATTTCTGGATTAATGAGACAAGTTTTATAGTAATTTTACACTTTGGTCCCCGATTTTGATTCCAGATCCAGAACGCAAATTTCTTGATTAATGGAGCAAATTAACGTTCAGGAATTCCGTTCCCGTTGAATTATGTCTGGATAAATGGAGTCCGGATTAACGAGGCTCCTCTGTAGTTTGTTCTACTGATTATTCCTAATAAACTGCACAGAGCCATATTTTTCTGCACATTATGCTACAGCAGATCTGGGTCCATGCAGTCTGTAGAGGGACTCCACTTAAAAGCAACATATATGGTAAGTTCTAATGTCCACATAAATCTGCCTGTCAAGTGCACTTATGTTTATACAGCCACACCCACACCCACCCCATCAACCTAACCACCTGGATTTCAACCAACATTCACTAAGTTACTTGGACAGTTGAAAGCCTAGATCAAGTGAAAGTATATTCTGTTCATAATAATTAATTATAAAAATAACAAAAGTGAACTTCAGTATGGTGATTTACAAATAAACACAATGTATGACATTTTTAACATTTCATGACATTTTGCAACAGACATTTATATAAACAACAGATGGATTCAGTCTCTGTTGATGACATTTTCATAGTAATAGTTATTTATCATGCATGGATATGATGGGTGAAAGAATGAGTCAGTAGTTCAACAACATGAACAATACAGGTGGTTTGTACTACATATACGCATATCCTGACTTTGGTTTTGTAAATGCCATGGAGAATGCTGCAAAATATTTTATTTCAAAAATGCAAAATAATAAAATATTAAAATTAAAGATGTTATATGTTTACTTGTAAACATCTCTAAATCTGCATTTGCTATCAGCCAAATGTTTATCATATCTACCTATTTATTTAACATACCTATTAGTCTATTTACTATCCATCTTACCAAACCAAGGTAATGGAGTGAAATTTGATCACCTAAACATTCTGACCCACCATTCTTGTAGATAAATCACACATAAATACTGTCACTTGCCTGGCTGGAAGCCAAAACACTAAAACAAGTCACAGAAACATAAATCACATCACCTCACAGCACTCAACAGCCCCATGTCCCCTAACTGTCTAGACCATACTGGGTCCTGTGTAGAATCTGCCTATGTATATACCATAACAAGTTTTTTAAGATGCTATGTGACAGGTGTAGTGTTTACCTGTGTACAAAGAACATTTTTCAGTTAGTCACTGAACACTATACCAGCGAATCAGGTTTATATAACAAAACAAAAAAACCCATCCGTTTTGACAGACTGCAGCAAAGGACCATAAACCAAATGGATTTCCATCATGAAATGCTTGTTTCAATTGGTGTAAAACATCTTTGAACTGAGACTTCAATATGTGACCATGTTCTGAATAATCTTGTATAATAATCTTGTATGATTTTGGAAAAACAGCTTTAGAAATGAGTGCATACTTTTATAACGCAAAATTGCTGTCATTATGGCTACCTGCCTAGAGAATTTGAAGTTGCAAAAACAACTGTTAGTTGATATATGGTCTACTTTCACATTACTTTCTGACAACAGACTTCACTTTCAGTCATTTAGGAGAGCTGTGCAAGATCTTAAAAGATCGGAAAGATTTATGTAAAATTATTATTGGTTTTGTTTCATATACAACTAAATGTGACTGAAACATTTATTCACACAGCAAAATCAGAACTAAAAATTCAGTATGTTGCCTTCTCATTAGCATTCCAAGCACACACAACTCCATTATGTAACACATTCATGGGCAAGGCATCTTGCACTTCACAAACATGAGTAAAACCATCACAAGAAACCATAAATAAAGGATAGCAAAAGTACATAGTTATAAAGTAATCATGTGCATATAAGCTGTCTGTATTTGACAACTCAGAAGAAATTCACTTGTGTCCTACATAAGAACACTTAGTAACAAAGTGTTCTGACACCTACAAAAGAACTAAAGACAGAGTATCAATTATCAACACGGTTTGTTTACAAAGGAGTTCCTAATACACTATACTATTTTTAGGCACACATTTTCTGCATATGTGTGCAATATCAAGGTGTTCAGTATAGTAAAATATTGCATGATTCTGACAATGTAAAGTTGATGGAGAAAAAAAGTTGTATATAATAACTACTGTTATTTTACACAGAGTAATAAATATGACATTTGGTACTGAAGAGATGTGCCGAGTAAACAAAGCAAACCAAACTATACTTTCAAAAATCCATTATGGCTGACCCCTTTAATTAATAAGTACATTAAATTCCATTTCCTACAGATTGATCTGAATTTTGTTGTTGATGGCTTTTCTTCTGACACAATGATTCTGCCCAGACTGCAAAACCTTTGGCTTTTGTTTCTGTTATTTTAGCCATCAGATCTGATAAGTCATAGATTCTTCTTTTCTGAGAACTAATGTAGTTTCTTTGACTGAAGTGGGCCAGGTTATCACAAGTGGGTCAGAAGTTGCCAAAAATAAATTTAGCATTTATTTGTCTTCAGTAAGGAAGTTTTCTCCTGCTGGCTTGATGGCACAAGCTGACTGGGTCATAGGTTAGTGGTTATACATACAACTCTTGTCCATGAATGCAAGAACATGCAAACAGCATACCATGCACATAAAGTATGTACTCACTTATAAGTAGAGTTAAACTGCAAACAACAAAGATACTGTCTGCCAAAACATAATGCACATGCAGATCACGGTCTATGTCGTTTGTTCTACTGATTACTCCTAACAAACTGCACAGACCCAGATCTGCTAGCGCATTATACACCTGCAGATCTGGATCTGTGCAGTTTGCAGCTGGAGTCATCTTATAAGCAAGTATCAATGGTAAGCAGATGCAGATAGTGTTTATCTGAAGGGAACATGGGACTGGAACCTGAAGTGTATGTAGCATTACATGTCTGATATTGACAAGCATGTTATTTATTCTTTAATTAAATTCTAAAACACATAATCAACAACTAATTCAACTTGTAAAAGTATTTAAAAATGAACTTCTTACTTTTTTGCCATTTTGAATTTTTGGCAAATGAGGCAGAAATCAGTGCTGGTAGCTGAGGTAAATAAAGTGAAGTCTCTCAGCCTATTTGTGTTAGCTAACACTGCTAAAAAAAAATGTGAATACTTGAACCAGAACCTTTACAAAAGGGTTCTGACAAATTTCACTGGAGGGATTATTAGCAGTGCCTTCACACTGTAAACCCTTCTCCTGACTGTGTGGTTGTGTGTTGGATTTTTAACATAGCTTTAACAATTTTTCAGTCATATCGCTACAATGTCTGCAGTGTGGCAGTTTATAGTGATGTCTAGCACTGGGGCATCATGCCGCAGACATGTAGCATGATGTCCCACCCAGTCACATTATCCTGACACCAGGCCGACCAGTCCTAACACTAACCTCTTAATGCTGAGCGCCAAGCGAGGCAGCTGTTAGTACCATTTTCGTAAGTCTTTGGTATGAATCGGCCGGGGATCGAACCCACGACCTCCCGCATCCGAGGCAGATGCTCTAACCACTAGGCCACCGGAGCAGTCTTTTGAGTGTGAGAAAGGCATAAATTCAGATCATTTGGAAAGAGAGATTAATCCACACATGTATTTATTTTTAAAAAATCTCTTACAACAACATTTACAGAATTAGAAAACAACAGTTTTATGCTATAGATTGAACACAATTAATACAAGAGCTGTCTTGTTAACATACGGTAAGCATTTGTTAAGGGTTTCATTTATCTGAGCTGTTTTAATCTCTGAACTTATTAAAAAGTTTGAGACCTTCCTCTCCAACTGAAATATTGCATCATAATACATGAAATACATTTAGCTCAATGTTCAACGTGTCATGTTAATATATGACCGCCTCTTCGATTAAAATGTGAATTGGTACCAATTGAACTTGTATCGCTTGTCTGAGTGGCATCCATGACACAACCTTCACTACTTTGACAGCTATTCAGTTGTGGAAATCAGGAGAAAATTCAGATGTTGTTCATCTATTGGAAAGCATAAAGCTTTTCAACTATTAAATAATCAACCATGGCCAAATCAATTAACTCCTACATACAGTAATTAGCCCACCTGGGTTCACATCTTGTTCAGAATAAAAGTAAAATGCCACACAATGTTTATTTGACTCGAGGACGTGTAGGAAATAAACAACATGTATATTCATGGAAACCATGATTTTGTTACCTACAGGAGTGGCTGAAGAATTAAACACAAGTATACACAGAAACCAGGATTTAACTGGTTATCTACAAAAGCAAGCTTGTCCTTTCTTTGACTGAAAATGTCATCAGTAAAAACTGAACTGACCCTGAATTTTTGTTGCTTTAAGCAGATCAGACAAGGATGAAGGAAATTCACTATTATGGACCATCCATACCCACAAAAGAAACAACTGACTTACTGAGGAGTGCACCAGTGCAAATCATTTCTCCCATCAACTTCATTCTTGCCTATTCAGTTCAGTAATCAGGCAAATGATTCAGAAAGGAAAAAGATTCACAACTAACCCAAATCTATAGTAAAGTAAAAACTAGTTTTGACATAATGACATGAGTGGCGCCTGTGTCATGCACAGTTAATTATTATCAATGTTAATATATATCTATGTGGCCTCCAGCAAAAACTGCAGATAATGACTTCAAAGTGTACTAATGCAGTGTACTCAGACAAGTCAAGGTTTCAGAGCATGGAGAAGATTTCTATGTTTGACACAGGCCAAACTTTTATCCTCTAACAATTTTATGATGCTATTTTGAAATACTAAACAGTTATTTTCATTCCAGCATCAAAGATGTGCTAAACTTAAGTGTGTACAAAATATCAGATTATATTATTTCCATATATATGTCTAGTAATAACACTAAAAATATTGTATATACTTGCTTACAAGTCAAATACAACTTATAGTAAACAGACCCTGATCCACAATCAACAAATGTGCTGGTAGATCAGGGTCTATGATGTTTGTTCTACTGAATACTCCTAACAAGCTATGTAGACAATGATTTACCGGCATAATATGTGATGGCAGAGCAGGATCTGTGCAGTCTGCAGTTGGATCCAATTTATAAACAAATATATAAATTATCTTAAATAAAACTTACTTCAAGCGCACAGAAGAAAAACTATTCACAATTTTACTTATACTTTTTGGGAACAAAAAGCATTATTGGAATTATCTGAAACTCTATAAGCACAAATTAGAAAGCACAGACCTAAAAAAACCAAAAGACTATGTAATTCACAAACAAAGAAACAAAAATGGGCGAAGTTAAAAACTAGTGAATCCAATGAAAACAATCATTACCAAAAAGATTAATTTTGTCCACCACAAACAAGGAGTCCTAGACATCATTAACTGTATTGTAAAGTGCCAAGTCATACACTGTGGATTCAAAGTATGTCAGGTGATGATCATCTGCTTTTAAATTATGCAAATTATCATGTTTCAATACATGTATGATCCTGTTAAATTTAGGCACTGCGCTATTCGTAAAGTAGTCCTTGGTACATTTCTACTATACCCAATATAGAAAACTCCTAGTTACACAAGATTTGTTGTACTTGGAGTATATAATAAACACATTTAGTGAGGTAAAACTAGTTAAAATAGAAAGTGACACCCAAAAATACATGGATTTGTAAACAGCAAAAAGTCCATATTATTGGCCTGCAGAAAGATTAATGTTTTATGATGACACATACCTTTACCTGGATACTCACAACTAAGAAGTCAGATACTCACAACTAAGAAGTCAAGTTCATTTTTTTTCTTGCTTCTGAACTATGACATGTGACCAGTTAAAGCTGTTAAAATTGTTGCCAATACAAACATCGCCTTGGGCCCCTGAAGGCCAAGTGGTCTTAGGTGCTCGCCTTTACAGATTGTCTTCTAGTCTCTGGCTCGGCCAACGTGGGTATGGAAGAAAGCTTGCCAGTAGCATCCCATAGGTCAGTGGTTCTTTCCCGGGGTTTCCCAGGTTCTTCCTCCACCAAATATACTGGTGGCCATGTAAAACATATCATGCGCTGACACGTGGCATTAACCCATAACAACCAACCAACCAATATTGCAGCTAATTTGCCTTCAGCTACAGATTATGGAAGTCAACACCTTGTTTAGTTTTGTTGTTTACAAAACTTGATGCCAAGCACCAGTAACTTTGATATTGATCATTTAATTTTTTAAAGGGGTGGGGAATGTAATTTTTAAAGATTTATTTCTGGCCCTCAAATAGCTTGATAAATGCACTCCTGTTCTGTCCTATGTAAAAGAATTCAATCCAGCATATTTGTTCTGAACAAAATGTCAAAAGGTAAAAGCTCAAACAATATTCTGGCTGAAAAGAAAATCCAAAGCCACTCCGCCCCTGAAAGATTATATGGTTATTACCTAATATGATGTTTCATAATATGGGCCAGCTGAAGGGACCTGATCCCACAAACAGGATGAAAATAACAAAAGTAGTACATGTAACTATGCAGTAAAAGAATTCCGAAAATATTATTCTGCTTTTTGCTCAAACTCAGAAGTTTGCTTTCATATAGCACAAGCAATAAATGGAGATTTTATAAACTGTCCTTATGCAAACGACATGTGACAACGGTTGTACCATGACTCAAAAGGAAATATATATGCTATCAATCAATGACAGGATGAAGTTTTATGTTGAAACATATTTGCTTAACTACCTAACTGAAAATAGCTCACAAAACATGTGCATCTGGATTTTCATTTCCTAAAGGTATTATTATTATATATCATCCAGGAAACCACTTGTCCTTTCATGTTTTGGTTTCATTTGGATTGATATGACAGGTCAAATAAATTGCATCACCATGTAAACCTGAGTAATCTTAAGTGCTGATCGAAGAATAGTTATTGTCTGGATTGGTTTATCTTTGTCAAGTTTTTGCAATTCTTTATGTTTACATTTCTTGAAGAGCACTTTTAATCATTATCTAACTGCCATTATTATTGTGTTGTGCTAAAAAGTGGGCACATGGTATATATATATATATATATATATATATATATATATATATATATATATATATATATATATATATATATATATATATATATATGTATGTATATGTATGTATGTCGGTAGAATAGGTAGACAATGAGGTATTATACATACTATACATGAAATGAAAGGAAATGTTTCGAACACACGCTCATTATTATACTGCATCATGCAGTTACTTATCTGGGTAATCAGAACTTGTTGAATAAGGCCAAACAGAAGGCAGTTATTGTGCCAGAATCAAAAGAGTCCAGTCAGCATTAGGGGTGAAATGATTCATTGATACGTATCAGATTTGCAATATATTCTGCAACAATATACTGCATCGATATCTGAACTACTGCCAGACTATCCCAGATGAATAGTGCATCACTTGAGGTACAATACACTGAAGGTGATATACAACATACATCAATTCAAGTTGAGAAAAGAAAGAAAAATGAACAGTTCATGTCTCTTCAATAAAAGTAGCAAAGACTTCTTTGCTGTACTTTTTGGGGGTTTATTACCTATCTGATAAATAATTACTATAAGACCTGATCCTCTACTCAGGAAAGACCAGTCTTAGATACAAAATATCAGGATAATTTCAGTCACATTTTGTTATGTAAAATGATGTATAAATCAAATGTTGAACATTTCTATTTTTTCCCCACTTGTTTTACATCTATTTAGAAAAAAAGACACAAATTTTATCTAAATGTTTTTTTTACAAATGTTATTTTAAATGACATAAAAGCATCTTACATTAACATCAGCTATAGATCTTCTGTACATGCACATATAAGGCGAATCCAACTGTAAACAATACAGACCCAATCTGCCACTGCATACTGTGCCAGCAGATCAGAGTCTATGTTGTGTGTTCTACTGATTACTCCCACCACAATGCAGAGACCCAGATTTGCCAGCATGGGTCATGTTTCTGCGATGGCAGAACTGGGTTGGTGCAGTCTACAGCTGGACTCAACTTATATGGAAGTATATATAGTTAACACTGAAAAGAATCAACCAATCCTGATTTCATTAGAAGTATCTTAATGACAGCTTTCTGTTTGTGCTCAAGATGCTCAAATGCAAACTGAATGTCTCTGTCCTTTACTTAAGACACTACCATAAAAAAATAACTGACCCAAAATCCTGACCCTGGGCAATGATCCATCTGTAACTTTCTTTCATCAAAGATCTTCACAATGATTGCCAACCCCAATGTTATTACACCCTGCCTAAAGATACAATTTTCTGTACCTTCCAATAGTTAATGTTCTGAGATATATCAATAAATTCTATTGTAACAGAGACTTGTAAAAAGGGGGTATATACCTGTCCTTGATTAAAGTAAAGGTGCTCTCTTTCCTTTACAGCACAGGTGTACATTAAAGTAGGGCCTTTATTAGATAATCTTTTGTATTACCCAAGTTGAGGAAATTTGGATTTAGTTGGGTTCTATTCATCAAACCAATTCTGCTTGAAAGGTAAAGCATTAAGAAAAGGAACTTATGCAATTAACTGCAACCCAATAATATGTTCTTGTTTCTTAAAGTGAAATGTTGAGTTTCTGAACTTAATTGAAACTACTAGAATTAACCTCTGACCTGTCTGCAGCAATGACAATCTAGTTCTCAACTTTACTTAACATGAATGGTACACTCTAAGATGTTGCAGTTTGTAGTGGCTTACAAAAGATGTTTTATATTATTTTCCTGACATATTGTCAGTTAAATGGATTTTTGTTGTTGTTGCAAGAATGCTGTTAAGTTTTCAGGACACCTGGTGCAGGTGGGAAGTAAAATCTTTTACTGAATTTCTACTTTTTATAAATCTGCACTGTTAAGACTTTTTGTAAGAGATATCATTCCTTTATATCTATGTCTTGTATAATATAGATATTACCTTCAAGTATTTTGTCCTCTGTATTGGTGAGACCAAGTCTATGCAAACACTTGTATTCAGTTGTGTACAGCTATTGACAGAGCCTAAATATTAGACATTTGATATATCATAAAGCCTTTCTATAAAGTACCTTGATGAAGCCCCTACCATGTTTGAACTGGTTCATACATGCACAAATTAAATAGGACATCACTCAAAGCCTTCAAACATATGTAAGCTAAAACCAAATTGCAAATATAACAAATGCATAATATCAATTTAAAAAATTCACTGGTGGGAAGTCACAGAACTTAGCATTTGTTGATGAAAATACTAGTTATTGACAGTATTCTGAGACCAATTTTACCTCCAATAAACAACACACCTGGTCAGAGTTACCTGGGCAATAATGCTACAAACTATATGATAGCTCAGCAGTGACACCTGATATAAAGCTGCCAGAGATTAGTCTGGAAATTCAAATGGGGTCAAGGTCAAGAGTGCATTTCAAAATCAACCATCAAGTGATTCCAACCCCATCCACAATTTAAAATGTATAGATTTATCATTTGATTACTGCTGCATCAAACAAATGGCTTTGAACACACACACACACACACACAAGAAATAAGTCAGTTTTCTTTGAGTGCGATGTCTCCTTATGTACTGAATACAAGTGCTACTTAGAATTCAGAATTTATCACTAACCGTGAACACATTGTGAAATCAAACGGAAGACTTTGTGATAGCTATTGTGCTATTTATATTAAGACACAGAGATAAGTGAAAAGTAAGTGAAAACACGATTGAGCTGAGGCACTGAACACAACTATTTTACCTTTTTGACAGCGTCATCTTTCCATGGAGGATTTATCCCTATTATTCGACATGATTCGGCAGTTTTTTCCAGGGTCATAATGGCATCTAGTTTTGGTAGAAATTTCAAGTAGGGTAATCCTGAAATCTACCCATCCGTGAAAAAGCATATGTGAGCAAGTTTTGAGAATGTGTTTACATGTATGCATAGGGTTTAACATGAAAACAACAAAATCCTGGCAGTTATGTTCTGATTAGTTGACCATCTGTACTCACTTATAAGATGATGCCAACTGCAACGTGCACAGACCCAGCTCTGCCATCACATAATGCACTCCTAGATCTAGGTCTGTGCAGAATCCTTGAAATGCAAAGTCCAAGACCTCATATAATTATGTGATACATACCAGGGCAAAACACTTTTTTTTCCCCATTAATCATCTCTTAGGAAAACAGGAGGTTGTACCTTGGGTGTTGGTGGGAGGGGTGTTTGACAAAATTTGATATCTTACTCAACAGAAAAGTACCAGTTAAAAAAAACAAAAAAACAATGAAAAATAAGAAATAAACACAGACAGAGAGGAGGTGAACAAAAATCATTTGGCGAGTTGACTTTATTAATACCCCATAAAAAAGACCTGGAAAATCTGAAGAGAATACAAATCAATGTACTGTAATGTACTTACATACAAGTTCCATCAAATATGCAAACAACACAGAATCAGATCTACAGGTTCATAATGCAAAAGCATATCAGGGTATACACTGTATGCAGCTACGTCCCATTTATACACAAGTTCTTACTGCACCACATTTTGCCAAACCACCAATTATAAACATCTGTCTGTAAGTAATTGATCTTAAAATAATTTGATTTGTAAAGTTATATTTCCTCTCCTTGTATTAATAGTTTGTCCTTACACTGAGGATATCTAAATAATAGAGGAAATTGGCAATTTCCTGGGAAAAGTGGAGGTACTCCATGATTTTCCTGTTGCTATTCTTTGTAGTTCAAGTCACAGACCTCTAGGCAAGCAATCTCAAAAGATGTCAATACCTTAAATGAAGTTAACAGAAGACTGCAACCTGTAATTTATCTGTGTGTGAATGACACTCGAGAATGAATTCCTTTATTTCACAAAACACCTCTAAAATTAAAAACTTGTGAGAAAATGAACTAGTACTTTTGTCCATCTCAGATTGAAAAACATGACTTTATGTTGACTGATATCCTTCAAGGTGCAGAAAGCTGGGGGAAATCTGCTGTTTTCATTTAACTTGGTTAAAAATAAAAACATTTCAAGTCCAGTCTTGTAAATCTGTCTTCACTTGTCTCACTGCTTCTTTCACACAATGATATGAAAGGATATATTTAAAGTGGGTATGATAGTGGTGTCAAATTTAATGAAATTTAGTTTAAAGTGTTTACTTTTTTTATCTCTTCAAGTTTGATGAATGAGATGGTTCTTTGTTGTTGTTGTTATAGGGTTTAATGCCATTTTTCAGCACAAGATAGGCTATACATGGCGGCCAGTATTAATGGTGGAGGAAGAACCCTGGAAAATCCCGAGAAGAACCACCGACCCACGAGAAGCTACTGGCAGGCTTTCTCACATACCCACGTTAGCCGAGCCTGGACTCGAACTCGAGATGGTTCTTTTGTAATGTTCTGAATTTGCTTGTGTGATTAACAGCATATGTTACTAACAACTTACTATGATTCTAAAGTTTGAAAATTCCGAACAGAAAAGCGACAATCTGAATCAAATCACGTTATACTTATAATAAATAGATTTGACAGCCATTGATCAAAGTTCATGCCTGTCAGATCCCCATTATGTCTGATATCTTGGTTTTACAGATTGAGAAAAGCCAGTAAAAAAAAAAAAAAAATTCTTACAAATGAATATCTTTTTGTATATAAATAATACGACCAATATCGATGTACATCTCATACCTGTACAACAGTACTATTTCATCTGTATATTTTTAAGATCAGATTTCACAGAATACCATAGTTACAAACTTATCATTGGTTAAAGCTGCAAACAACACAGACCCTGACATGATGTTGTTATGTCCTGGCAAATCAGTCTATGTTGTTTGTTCTATTGGTTAGTCGTAATAAAAAAGAAATTGTATATACCCAAACCTGCCAGTACATCTGGGTCAATGCAATCTGACCTATAAGCAAGTAGAGATGGTATGATAATTTGTTGGGTTTTTTAATTATATATAACACACCCACCTAGACCAACAATCCAACCCACACAAATGTATTGCTCTTCAAACAATCACCAAAATGACTACTGTCCTCCCATGTTACTAAGAAATTACAAATGTGGACCACTGCTTCATTTCTCCTGCTACATGTCACCACTATGTAGCCACTCTGTCTGAGAGGAAACTATTAAACACCCATCCATCCCACCACCAATGTCAGCCTGTTTGGAGAGTTAGCAGTTTTGTAACCTACTGAAGACTTAAATAATTGAGAGAGAGAGAGAGAGAGAGAGAGAGAGAGAGAGAGAGAGAGAGAGAGAGAGGTGTGTGTCTAAGAATGATGTCCTAAAGATGTATGTTTTTATTTTCTCATTAATTATTTGTACTGCCTGTGAACCTGATTGATAACTAAAATCATAGTCGATTATGATGTATGACCCATGTATGAGCATGTACAGTAAATGAGGTTCTGTAGTGCTTGAGGTAAATTCTATTTACATCAGGTCTTCTGCTTTCCTCAACCAACTAAGATTGTAATTGACTTGGCTGCACATTAACTCATCTGGAAACCTAGCGATAGGTTATGCATTTAACTACAAGCCTGCATGTATCTTTCTGACGCAATGTTTTGATGATTTTTGTTTGCCAGATTTTAGCTATACCAATGAAAATATTTTGTAATTCAGTGAAAAACTAGTGGAATGGTGAGCAATATGCTCACAAAGATGTACTCCTGCCTTGTCCACATCCCAGCTCTCATTGCTTGATGGACACGAGTCCTTAGGCTAAATTTCACAAGTCCCCAGAAAATAGCAAGTATGCATACCTGACAAGGACTGAAATATGCATATATTTTAAAGCAATCTAATGAAAACTTGCCAAGTCACTGCATTTACCAAATTCTACCATATATGAATCCAGCCATAATTAAAAAAAGGCAATAACTCACAACAGCAAAAAATATTTTTTAAATAAGTGGATCTTCAGATGATGGCCATAATACATACACGGTTTCACAGTATTTATAAAACAAACTGCAAGACAAGCTGCATTCACAAGATTCTATCTTACACTGCATTGAACTATGTGATATAAAAAGGGCAATAATTGTTTTTAAAGAAATTTCAGAGTAAAGTGATTGGTCTATATGCACATCATTAGGTGATGTACCAGTAATGTATACAATGTTTCAAGGCAATGCATGAAATGTTCTAAAGATTGTCTGACATATGGAAGGATGAACAGATACATGAGAATTTTATATACCTCCCTGCCTCTAAAGAGGTAAGGATATAAAAAAGGACTTTTCAATCTATTGATTTGACCTGTCATTATGTTGGTATATATGGTAACCTCAAGTAAAAGGAATCTTCACAGTAATCTAAAAAATTAAGGCCTCTGCACCCATCAGGCCTGGTGACTCCTACCAAATTAATGACCTGGTGATTACTACTATTTGCTGTAAGATTAGTCACACCAATTAAGCTCAAATCCTTTGTTCTTCAGACTGCAGCATACAGATCCAAGAGCAATGAACATGCCCAGAAAGACAGGCTGCAAGTTAATTTATCCAACAAAATTTCTGGATCATGGATCAGGAGACCAGTTAAGACACATTTCAAACTAAGAGTGCAGTATGGGAGCTGAAACATCCATGGCACATTGTGTTGATGTTAATACCCTCAAGAACTGTTTACCATTTCTGACTGCAAGAACAAATTTTAACTTTAAATAAAATCTTTACTGATTTTTTTTTAAAACACAGTATTTGGACATGTTTAACTATCTGACAGAGGGGTTAAAATAATAACTCCTCTTTCACTCAACTAATACACAATTGTCCAAACCAATACACAATTGCCTACCTCCTTCTATCAAATATCCGACTTCGAAAGCTATCTATTTAAGTTAAACACAATTTTAAAGCCTGAATTGTTACAGCTAATGACCCTGTTCAGCTGTTAATGTTAAAACCAAAGGAAAAGGAAATCTAAAGATTACAACTAAATACTACTGTAGGAAATTAACCTGCAACTTGTTTACTTGGCACTCTTTCTTAGTGAATTTATTTCACCGCTGGTCATACTGGAAATCTATACATGTGCAAAACTGACACAGCAGTTTGAAATGAAGTTCTCATTTCATTTCACACAGAAAAATGCTAGATTTTATTTTGGTTTTAAACATGAAAATGTTCAGCCACAAGATCAAACTAAGGCATTAAATCTTAGGGTAGCTGTACTTTAATAATAGCATTGCCACTGACAGAAATTAAATATGAATTAGAAAAATACCCACTGAAACCCCTTGGTAGACTTGAATTAGAAAAATACCCACTGAAGCCCCCTGGTAGACTTAATCTGAGGGAATCTGAAATCCTGTAAACACACTGTCATCTCATAATTTTTGCCAGCAGATTAAGGTCTATGCAATTTGTTAGAAATCAGTACAACAAACAATATAGCCCTGATCTGCCAGCATATCATGGTCTATATTGTTTGAAGTCTGTCCCTTGACTTATGGGCTGATAAATACAACCTCCCTGGCACCTGTTTTCTGTTGTCTCTGTGGTTCTATGCTAGTGTCACCTTGTTTACAAAGGCCTCACTGTGACCTGCATTGTTTCCAGTCAATGCTGCCCACAAGACCATACAAGTTAAAATCATGTCTCTCTTCCAGGAAAAAAAAAAAAACTATTGAAATTTATGGCTTCAAAGGGTTGAACTGTTTGGGATCTTAAATTCAACAATAACTAGGGTTTCTTTAGTGGTCCCAAAAGATTTATCATCATCCTTCTTAATTAGACACTGGCCATGTTCTAAGACTCCTGGCTTTAAAATATTATGTATAACCTTTGGCTGGACATTGGAAAGGAAATTAGTCACCTTCGGGCTACTGAAAGTTAACAAACCAAAACCATCAGATCATCATAGGAGAGATTATTGACACAATTAAGCAGCAGACTGTGATATTATAATCGCCATACCAATAATTTGGATGGATCAATGGACATCAAAAATTTTATGTCGGAAACCTAAAAATTACTACTAACACAAGCTATCATGTGCCCAACCCTAAATAACAGAATGAAGCCCTGATGGCAAGTTACTTTGTAAAATATAACAAAGCAATATTTTAGTCCCTGTAACATATACTCTTTAAATATTTCTGGTTATCAGTTCATGATTTAGCTACCCTTGTGCCTTTGTTAACCTTAATGATCCTTCCAACTGTTATCAATACTGAACTGTTATACAAAACTAGTGTAATAAACAACCATACACACTCGAGTCCAACTGCAAACAATATCAACCAAGATATGCTATCACATAATGCACCTGCAAATCTGGATCTGTATGAGCAAGTACAGCTGGTAATATTAAATGCAGTTCAGTTTACGCACAAAAAGGAACCATGACCTGTCTTTGCAAATATGAAGCTAAAGTAAATTTGTTTACAACATTGTAATGGAGCAAATTTTTCTGTTGATCTCTGTAGAACACATTTAGTTGGACACGTGTACGATTAATTAGATTTATGGAGACCTGCACGAGTTAAATTGCCATAATGCACGGATTGGTACAGTCTCTGTCATGAGTTTAGCGATTTTTGATTAAGGCTATGTTTGTTTAAGCTGAACAGGATAGGGGTCAATTTCTGATCGGTATGGAAAACTGTCATTTCTGAAAGTTACCAGGAATCAGCTGGGTAATCAATGTTTGTCAGACGAACTGCATTGTTTTGAGCCTTGTTCAGGCGGGAACTATATTTCATCCAGATTGGTCATGCTGTGAAGGGGGCGTGGTTTCACATGAGAGCTCTTGGTTTAAATGTGCAAATAGCCAATCTGAAATCAGTCTACGCTTTTTCTCTGAAGAGAAACGAATGTAAGAAGAAAATAGACTCCGAGTGATTTAAGAAGTAAATTCTCTCATAAAATCACCCAGGGGAAGCGATTGTCTGGAAAAATTGACAGACACAGTTTTGGAAGTGAGAGCTTGGACACAAGGTATTTGCAACAATCTTATGTAATTCGTTGATACTACTATAATGATTTGTTTGATTTATCTGCTTGTATTTGCATGGATTTATTTGTTTAAGTTAGTAGATTTTGTTTTCCTGATATGGTATACCTGTGTTGAATTCGTTTATCGGAGTCCGTACAATGATATTTTCTTTATATAAACTCTGACGATTCGTTTGAACGTATAGTCTTGATTATTACAGGAAATTATGTATCTAGAATTTCATGCCTTATTTTAGTTGTGATGAGCTGCGAGAATCCGTGTGAATTCTCCGACCTATATATGAGTTCATGTATGATAACTACTTGATTGTTGTTATAAATACCGTAGTGCAAGGAATTTGTTCATTTGTGTAACTGAGACTAGTCTGGAACTAATGTCTTGGTGGTGGGTTGAAATAGCCATTAGCCGACCATTAATTTTGTGAAACTAGGTTGCTTACGGTCTGTCATGGCCAGTTAAGACTAGATAGCCAGCCGTAGGATCTGTTTGAATTAGGATAGAATTTATCTGACATAACGGGGGGGGGGTATTGATCTATCCCCCCCAGTATAATGTGATGGAAGATTTAGGTTGCTTATTTTTGTTATTTTGGAAGGTGAGATAGCTCTATGTATTACAAACCCAAAGTGGACACAAAGTTGGAAAGGGCAAAAGAGGCGTGACACCTGAGAATTTGGAAAAGAAAGGGAAAAGTGGAGAAGACCCAGACTTACCGGCACAAGGAAGTCAAAAGGGATAGTCGCTGTGGAATTTGGACTGAATCAAGACCATCAGTTTATGAAACTGTACAAAGCAGTGTTCGATTTCACTCTACTCGATTTAATGAGATAATTCTATCACTTAACAGATTGGCTATTGGTATCATCATATTTGTATTTGAAATTCGTTGAATAAGTTAATTCAAAAAGAAAGAAGTGTATCTTTCAATCATAATACATTATTACTTTTGCTTATGGACTTTAGTGTTAGGAATTTTGATTAAATTTTGTCTTTATTTGTAACGGGGGCTGGTGTTATTCTGTTCTATATACCTGCTCAGATCTTTATCTATTCCACCCATAAGTTTCACACTTTATACTGATATTTACTCGTTCCAAGCAAATTACACCGTCGGTGATCACCTCTAGATAACGATAACCAAAACCCATAACACCCACCCCAACAAAGCTGGGAGGGGAGTTATGACAAACATTCCAACTTAAGCACCCAAGAGATGGTTCTGGGCAAGTTGTAATATAGAGAAAATGCACTTTTCCAAGGAACATGATAATGAAAACAGTGTTTTATGCAGCTGTTCACCATGAATAGATAACATCATGCATGGCTGCTCCAAATGTGGAGAATGGAGATACCAGACTATCTGGTTCTTGATAAAATCTGGGTAATATCTGCACATATAAACAGTTAACATGGCTAAGCTAACAAAGCAATTCCATCTGCTAAGTAAATCAGACACTTATACTCCCAAGCAAAACAAACCAGCAACCCAGACTTGCAAGTGTTTGTCTAGTGTGGCAAGATAGCGGTGAAATTAAATAGCTAACTTATCATCTTATTCACTAAATGCCTCTCATGTTAAGATACATACATTATTCTAACATAACTGTCTTAATCCTTTGCTTAATTATGAAGAGTAATTTTGCTAAAGTTTAAAACATCAATTTCATTACAATTTGAGGAGAGAAATCGATAAACTACACCAGAAAATGTGGAAATTTATCAGTAGTGTTAGTTGCAGCAGAACAGCAGTAGTAGTAATTGTTGTGGTAGTTTTCAAATTAAAATAAACAAAAAGAGAAACATCTGTTTCAGAAATGAAAAAAATGTACTTAACTGATACATGTAATATAGGTAATATGTGAAGAAAAGTAAACCATATGCTGACCTACTTAATGGAATGCAAGGATAGGCCTGTGTGAGCTAAGTGAATGTTGCCATACAAAGGTGCCAACAAAATTTATGACTATTTTTCTCTAGGAGACAAAACCTTTGCTCCTCTTTAATTCAACAGAATACAGTGAAGGCCCACAGGAAACATTACTCTCTGCATGCACTGACAATATGAAATGGATTTGCTGGAAAGCAGTATTATACTGAGTCTCATTAAAAATAAATATATATTTTACAAATCAACATTTGTAAGAAGGGTTTCATTCTTGTTGTAACAATAATATTTAACCAGTATTTGTTTATGTCAATAAATAATGACATCATCTGGACTGTAAATTAGAGAAAAATACAGACTTAAAGACACAAGTGTTAATCAGCTATGAAAGGTGCCATTGACGTCACAGGTTGAAAAGCTGCATATAAAAAAAAACAAACAACTCAAGCGTTGAGAAAGGTAACTAACACCTCTCCTATTAAATGACAGATAGAGATATGCAAACATGATCTTATTTTCTGACACCAGTGTCAGCTAAATATGGATTTTTAAAAAGAGTTTTTACAGAATTACACACCTGGATGTCAGATGAAGGCAAACCATCTCTACTCATTGGAAACTTTCTTGTCTCCTTTATTATGTTTCAACACTCAAACTGGCAAGGTGGTGACATCTACTTAAACCTTGCATTGGTAAACAGAGGTTATAAAATCAAGATAGCAGGTTAAGGCTTCTAAAATACTGCACCAAACTAAGATGGTTTGCATACACTGTGAGACTTAACCATAACAGACAGCCTATAATTACAAGATAACTGACAACAAATAGTATAGGCCACAACAGTAAACCTGAAAATCTGAAATACAAGACCAGGTCTGACACATTTAAAAATCCAAAGTAGCCTGCTACCAAGAAAACAATCTATCAGCTCAGCTTGAGTTCAGTACCTAAGGGAGGGCAAACTGTTTGGTCAAGACTTTCCATTTATCCTTGTTAGGAGTAATTTATACCAATTCTCCTCTGTAAAATATTTGACAAGTTGTGAAAATTGTGGTGCAACCCATTATGTTATGTGGTATCCAACTGGGTTAGGGCCAAAAACAAAAAATGTGTTCCTACTGTACCAGTTTTAAAATTAGGGTCGCTAGGTATTTTTTCTAACATATATATATATATATATACATATATATATGTATATACATATATATACATATAATAATGATTATATAATGTACTAAGTGCTTCAAGTACTGGCACAACCAGCTCAATTAGATGCACAAAACAAATTTGGAAATAAATTTCAAAAACTTTTTATCCTGGGGGGAAAATTGCTAGTGTTGGTGACGAAAAGCAGGAACAGTCTGGGAAAACGCATTGTGTGGGAGGCTTAGGTATTTAACATGTGGTAGTAGCTCAGCCCATATTTTTTATCAGACCATGGCAAGAAGAAAAGATTAGGTCTGGCACATCAACACATGATGGTTATTTAGTACAAAAGCAATTGGTGTGAAATGCTTTGCCAGTAAACACCACAGTGGCAGCTGGGACTGAATCAAAGGCTGGAATCAAACCACTCTCTTGGTCATGGGTCCATCATGCTACACCCCGAGTCACCACGGTTATCTGGCAAGACAAAAACTGAACAACAAACTTCAATATGACAGAAATTCCAAGACTAAATACCACAATTTTAGTTCCAATTAATGGTTCCATAACAAGGTAAATGACCTTCCAACCCATGCATCAATACATACACGCACAATGCACTCTGATCACCAGGGCTGCAAAATTACAGGTTGAAAACATACAGAATGTACCTAAAACTTTCAGCTGTAGGTCCACACAGGGAATATTATGGAAACAATCCACAGACTTAGGAGTAAACATTGAATGTAGACATGTGCCTTATGTATGCATATCACACATTTTAACAAAGCTCATGCAGCTCATGAACTATATCCACAGTCTCAAATTAACTTATGTGTACCATCTATTTAAAATAATTAATATTCACCAACTGTAACCTAACTGTAAACAAAAGCCACTAGGATTTATCTAGTGTCATCATCTATAGTATGACCTATTGTGAAGTATCCATTATCTGACATGTATATAAAACACAAATCACCAATCCAAATCCAAATGGACAAAATGTAGATTCCATATAGGAAATGGGTCATTTACAATTTATACCCAAGCTGTCACAGTCATGCAATGAAACTATATTGAACATCTGTCTATGATAAAGTTAAGTAAGGTAGATACTCTAAATTCACTACCGGTGCACAAGGTTGCGACAAAGCTCATTTCATCGACATTAAAATATCACTAAAATTTACACTTTCGACAGTTCATTGACAAACTTTCAAAGAAATTTAATTGTCAAAGACCTCACATATAACAAACTTTTTGTACCTTTTTAATTTGCGAGTCAAAAAATGTGTCTTATTCTAACATTATAGTCGACAAAATGTCTTTCTCACAAATCAATTCAATGACATTCATCATGTACCTTGTAACTGCAACCTGACATTCGGTTGCACATGCATGTCCCAGCTTGTGACCTGAGAGCACAACTCCAGGAGAAGCACAGCTTGGAGGTAGAGATGCATCATTACTGGAAAAGGCTGAGGTGAAACCATGGCTATGTGCTTACATCTGGACCACATACTCCAGGATACACCTGGAAAAGTGAAAAAACAACAACATGCACTGGAGTCAATATTTTCTATTAGGCCTATAGGCAGAAGTTATATAGATAAACTGGTGCTAGTAACAAACAGGTATAAACTATGTTTCTTAAAGGTCAAAGTCCCATAACAGAACCCTCCCTGCCAAATTAAAATTGCATTTCAACTTTCAAAGAACTTCTATAAGTAGCAAAACAAGATCTTTAAAAGAGATGATACATTTTTAAATATTTTCTTGGGGTCTACAACATCCATAAATTAAAATACAATAACCATATGCATTTTGTAACTTTCGTAAATCAATGACTATTTAAACAGACTGATACAACAAAAAGAACCGACAATGATTTAAATATCTGAACCCATTTTGATCTATTCAAACATAAAGTTTTGTCTTATTTACATTATTAAGAAAATTTTCAAAAACTGATCTAAATACATAAAAAAAACAACAGCAAAACCTGTAAGATTACAAGGTGCACATCTCTAAAATTGCAGCTGTGTTTAAAGCCAGGTTAAAAACACGGCAGCCATGGGAACATCAAAGAAAATATGAACACCTGTACATGATTAACCATAAACTAATTAAGAAGGTGCTAATATATGAGTCTGTTAAAAAAACATCCAGTATTTATTTTTATTTTTTTATATTCATTATGAAGTCTCCCTGTACGATAAGCAGAGAAACTTAGTTCCTTAATGACTTCCACCATATGTTCATTTTTTAGGTACATATGCAAGAGATGATTGGTGTGTTTTTCTGTGACTACCTCTTTAATACTTAATGAGAAAGCTCCAGTGTTGTTACAAAACAACAAGGTTTTGGTCTGGTTTTATCTACATTAAATTCCTTATCAATATCTGTATACACAAGGCTTAAATCAGTGAGACCCTTTGATGTTTCCTACACCCTTTTCTGATAATGGTGACCGGTAAACAAGTAGATACCCACGGTTGTTTTTTCCTTACATTACTGGTAGATACCATCCATGTCAGAAAAACAAAACAAGAAAAAAGCGGGGATCTATTTGTTGGTCCAGGTGACCGTACACAAGAAAAACCGGAAATTTCCCGCAACAATCAATCGGACCATGGACTATCTTTACACAGTTAAAGCACAAAATTGGTAATTGCTTTGCTAGCCTTTCAATAACATATCACAAGATGTATCAATTATTTAGTACGAGTTTTCCTCTTAAAATTCCAAATCTCTCTAAAATATCTGGCCACTTTGGTGCAGGTAGAACTGAAAGGCCGAACAAGCTGGATTGACACGAGTCATTTGGATCCATTTAAAATTACTGTGTTCTATTAAAACCATACATAATGACTATCATTAAAGTAAAGCCTGATACATAAAAAATCAAAATCAACGTGCAACAAGATAATTCCGGTAGAATTAAATAAAGCTGTAAAAATAAAAATTCCAAACGAAATATACCTGATATAAAATGTAACTCCAAGTAGAACTCCTTGATTAGGATTTGTTACAACATGACGAACACTATTACTCCACACACTTTCAAAATGTTTAGTAAACAGTAAAGTACGTGTACAAAATGATAAACTTCGCAACTGAGCGCAATTTAACTCCTTTTGACTTTATATGTATCCCACTTTCTTATACAGCTCTCGAATACGGTATAACAATACTCCAGTGAACGTGTCTCCTCTGATACAACAAAGATCTTGCAAGTGAAAGCTTATGCTGCAAATATCACAAACTGTAAGAACATAAAGGGTTGTTAAAATCCAAATGCCATAATATAATATTTGTTGACGTTTCTATACTGCGAGTATCACAAACTGATGCACATATATTGTCGTAACGAACAATCACAAACAGACTGAGTGTCGCTGCCTGCCAACTTACCTATGTGGCTTGAGTATTTACAATACTACATTCTGATTGATCAGTGGGGAGCTAGTGGGCGGAGCATAGATCTGAGGTAATGCTTTCTAGGAGCCAAAATTTCTGGCACACACAAAACACTTATTTGAACCAATGAAGCGTGGTAATTGCTTTAGAATAGGACATATGATCGCCTAATATACTTTTCTTCAAAGATTTAAACTTCAAAATGTATCTGAAAGGTTATGTATATAATCCATTTTTTGTATTTATTGTAAGGTTGAAAACTTCAGTGGCTATAAATTCGTGTGCAAAAGAGGGACACAAAAAATGTATACATGTAGACCCACGCACTCACCCCCAAAAAGGATGCACACAGTTTGAATAAATCATTAATTTCGATTAAGTACTGTGGTAACTGCAGGATATAATTAGGGTGTTATATGGAACAATCCAGTAATTAGAACGGCGATGCCTGGGCAGTAGGAACTACAAAAGCAATGTAGATAGTAGTAAGTTGAATGCATCACTGATTTAGATTAAATAATATCCTCAAATACAGGAAACAATTTAGGCTTCTTGTTATATGGGTCAGTTAGTAATTAGAGAGGCGAAGGCAGTAGGAACCAGTAAAGTAAAGCACTGCATTTCGAGTAAGTAAACAGTTGGTAAGGAAAGCTGAAAACAAGAAAGAAAATCATTAACAATTTATTCCTTTTAAAACTGCACACGTCTCACATCCCACTACCAAAAGGGGAAAGGCTGCTTGACCAAAATATCATGTGAAACTTAAATGTCTTATGAGACACAACTAAGTAAAGTTTTGCCTGCCCTAAATTATCATAGCTGACTTAAAAATCTTAATTATTTTTATCCAGTGTGAAACCATTTTGCATGTTTTTAACATCTTTACTGGTATATCCTTAAATTTTTTTTATTAGCTCTTCATATATGCTGTATTTGGCTTGTTTTTGACTTTAGTGAAAACAACAAAAGACCATTAATGATTGGCAGATTCAAGAATATCATTTCAAAGGGTCGGGGAACTAAACAAGTAGACAAGTGGTCTGTGAAACGAAAACCTCATATGTAGCCCAGCACCCCTAATCCTCCTGATCGCCCTTGCATTACCAGATTTAATGGACAACTTTATAGACCATCAATGGGGATACGTATTTTGTATAGACTCTTGCAAAAAAGCAAACAACTACACAAACAAGAGAAATAAGGATATGAGTATGGTCTGGAAACATGAGAATTTTATTGCTAATATACACACTTCTGAAACCATTGTTATGTCTGTCCAAGTCTTCAGGTAACAATCTTTTCTCCTAAACTACATGTTAATTAGTACAGAATACAAAGTTTGTACATGTCTTTGTGGTGTGAAATAAATTATTTAAAAAGTCAGTTTTTTGAATTCTAAAACTAAATTTATTGTAAACTATTGATTTCCAACCCTCACCATCCAACTTTCTTCTTGGTCAGTATTATTTATGAAAGCAATTTAATACAAGGAAACCTGCCTCAGTGGACACTGCTAATAAAGGGAACCAGATATAAGTGATGCAAAGAAATTTATCATAAACAAAGATATAGAGAATGGTGTTAACCACTATACATACTGAAGGAGAACAAATGCTAAACTAAATTATGACACCTTGAAACACTATATATATATATATATATATATATATATATATATATATATATATATATATATATATATATATATATATATATATATATATATATATATATATATAGTTGGTAAATATGTTACTGACAACATCAAAACATCTCAAAGTTAAAAGATTTTGAGACAAGACTAAAATCTGGGGTTGGTTAATGCCATGAAAACTTTATTTCCAAAGATACTGTAAAAATATTGTTATTTAAAAACAAAAGCTTTTGAGAGCAAACAATTCTTTAAAGTGTTGGTGGTTGCACAAAATATTTTGTTTTCTTCTTTGGAGTTTCTAGAGAAGACTGGAATGTCCTCCAAAAACATACAACACCAACATATATGATTTCAAAGCCAAGCCAAAGACAAGAATTTTGTTTCATCCTAGCTAGTCAGATAACTTAAAACCTTCCGTTCATACAAACATTTCTGTAACTGGTTGCTGATAACAAAAAAATGTTACAGACCTTAATAAGTTCCCAATACACAAAATTGGTTCTTTTAAAGTCAACAATTATTTCTGTGATGAATACACATTAAATTATCATTGTGTTTGTGCTGAGTATTGGCAGCTCATTTCTTAACCATTATGTATCATGATACACAACTTTCAATACATAATTTGTATTGATGATACATATTTAATGCTATTTAAAAAAGCCTACCTGTAAACTGTTCTGGTCTTTGCCTAACTTAAGTCATATTACTATCACAAAACAGATTTAATTTATAGTTGTGTCATAATTCAGAAAATATAAAATTATTCAATACTATTCTATACACCTTTTGTATGAAATGAGGTTAATTTTGAAATATGGTACATGTGGATAGTTTCATAGTTGCTAGCTAACACTCAGATTTGTATCCCATTGTGTGCAGGTCATACAAATGTCTGCCATATTGCAGAAGCAGAGTTTGATGAACCCATAGATCAGTGGTAACTATAGGGCTCTTTACTAATGCAGGAAATTGGACATTTTAACAGGAGAAGTAAGTGGCCTGGACATACTAATTATATGATTACATTAAATTAGGTCCCCATATGGACTATCTGTGGGGAGTACAGCTGTTTGGGGGAAAACTTTTTAGAATTCTTAAGAAACAAGGTAATTAATACATCCCTTGATAAGATCAGTTGACTCATAGGAAACATGGTAATTCCTACATCTCTATTTAACATCTGATGACCAACAGGAAACATGACAATTCCTACATCACTATGTAAAATCATTTGACCAAAAGGAAACTTTGAATATAGTCAGAAGTTTAAATCTGTTACTTCATTTGTTCAGTGAATTTTAAATATGATACATAAAGTTTGAACAAAGTAACAAAAAATCAGTTAGACTTCTATAGCTAAGTGAGTTAGTTTGGAGTGGAATTCAAGTTAGTTCAGCCAGGAACTTAAAATTTTGCAATGATGTTATCACTGGTGCAAGTTTTTATACCTTTGATTGATTCACATGGTGAATAAAATCTAAACTGCCATCTTATGTTTATAGAACTAAAGATTTAATGCAAGCAACACACTAACACTGATTCCCAATAAATTGTCAAAACTTAATTTTCACAAATTCTATAAATGAATCAAGATGCAGACCAAGTAATGTATTGACTTTTACTTTCAGAAACTGGGATCCAATCCAGTGTAGCCCATAAGGCAAAATTATTGACTATAATTTTATCAACAATGGACATATTTAGAAATGATTTCATAATTTATATTTTCTAAATTATGACAGAACCATAACTTTCCATAAATCTTTTATAATATTACACTGAAATGTCCCATTTACCAGGAATATGGTGGGAGCCATGGTGGCTCAGTGGTTACGATGAGAGATCCATGAATGAAATGGTTTGAGTTCGAATACTACCATCAGACCAGCCTGGGTTTGTCCTTGGGCAAGCCACTTTACTCCAGTTGCCTCTGCACTAAATAACCTACTTGTGTTGCTGTACCATAAAGCACCAAACAAAATCAAGAATATGGGAACATGCTAGGGATAGGTACAAATTAAAATTAATACGTGTAACTCTACATCATAGTTAAATTTGTTTACTTCATGTTCAGTGTGATTAATTAATATGGAAAACAACTGATTATTGATTTATTCTATTTAATAGACATAATTTTTTAAGGCACATCAATTGTTAGTTGCAATTTTTAAAAATCTTTTCAAACTGGTACAGTTAAGAATGATTATTTGTTATCATATAAACATATATCTGTCCATAACCAGTAAAACATATCTGTATTCAGTTTCCATTTAAAAAGGTTGAAAACTGAAGCCTTTAATCTAAGTGTATGGGGTTTTTTTTATTTTAAGCAAAGGAAAAATTCACAGACTGCATTTATAGATTTCTCTAGATGGTTGTAAATACAAGTGCCAAAAAAATGGAATTAGTTCAAGAGAGTGGACTAAGGTATTACTCAAATCAAAATCAAATCTTCACAAAATTATCAAATAATGTAAAGACATGTTGGTCTCAATATCTGTTTTCATCGTTGCTCAACTTACCAACATATTGGAACTATTCTACATTTTGGGCCTTAATAACTGTTCCCCTGCATGCACAAGTACTGTCAACATCAACTGAATATTTAACTTATAAAATCTTATTAAATGTTCTTACCTCCAACTGGTATAATATATTAGTTAATTAAACCTTAATGAAATAAAATCCTTTGACAAAACCCTTGTGAGTAACTCTTGTCGTTGTGGGAGGTAAGAAAAGTGTCCTGTTTAACTATCAATATTTTCCTCTCATAAAAAAAGAATAGTGCCAATCAAATTATCATGGGTATAAACAAAATTAAATGTAACCATTACCAGTTGGTTGATACAATTATATCTGTGGTCTATAAGAAACAAGTGGTGATTGTATCACAAAGTAAATCAGTCACACTACAGTAGAGGAAAAAAGAGTGGTAATCTAAGATTGTGTTGTATACATGTATGTTGAATTGAAACATACAAAGGAAATGTATGATACCATATAATATCTATATACGGTTCATACTCGCTTATAAGCCGAGTCAGACTGCAAACAACAAAGATCCTGATCTGCTTTAGCATAAGGCACCTGCAGATTGGAGTCTATTTGTTTGTTCTCATGATTATTCCTAACAAACTGCATAGACCCAGGCCTGCCAGCACATTATGCAATGGCAGATCATTGTCTCTGCAGTTTGCAGTTAGACTTGACTAATAAGTGAGTATATACGTTATGCTACCATGTGTTTATAGAAACAAGGAACCATAAGTTCATTACTAGCAAATTGTCAGAGGATAACATACCACATGAATGATGCAACAGTGTGAAAACAAACTATGAATTATTCCTTTTTAAAATTACATTGTGTGACACTAATGAAAAAGTAAAGAATAATGAATAAATTCAGTAAAAAGCAGTGTTCAAACCAACATACTATATATACTTGCTTGTAGTCCAACTGCAAACTGATATATGGGTCTGTGCAGATGACTTTACTGGTGGGGGGGAAGGGTTGACAGGGTTGGGGGGGGAGGTAACTAATTTTAATGATGTAATACTTACCCATTGCTAATGCACAGTTGGTACTTTTCCAGGTGGAAAATACCCCAACTGTATGATGAGAATTAATCCTCCCATTAGAGTGAATCAAAAGATTCCAGAACACTGAACCACCCAAGACACCCTGCACATGCTGCCCAACCATACTTCATTCTCTTTCTGGGGAGTAGTCTAACCTAGTAGGACATCAGTGCTCAGCAAAAGGTGGGAATCTGTCAACAGTAACAGGTGGGTAAAATGAAATGAGCTTACCCCACCCACACACAAAAACACTCACTTCATTTTAATATCAGTAATACCATACCATATACTGCTTTTTTGCTAAGCAAAAGTTGGTATGGTAGAGAAACTGAGATAATTCTCATGGAACCTGATATAACCTTGCTGTATGGATAGGGGATGATACTCACTCTTTTATCACTATAGTTCTCATGTAATTAATGATGCAGTTGGCAACTTTTATTGTTGTTTAGCTTGGTGGCAAACAAGTTCATTAAAGCAGTTCCCCAATGTTTGAAAAAGGCAGCCTGCTACATATAGGTGGAGCAACCATTCCATGGCGATGATATTTCCTTTCCTTGACATAGTCTGCCAAAATATTCTTTATGCTTGGAATGTGGCATACTCAGAGGGTAATTATTTCTGAAGTTGCCCAGCAAAGGAAATTACAAATATCCATGCAGAGAGAAGGTGCATATGTACATCGTCTCCTGAGATATGCCACTACTGACATGTTGTCAGAGGAGACCATCATGCAAACTAAGCCCTTGTTTCCAATTTGTTGATGTGGAAGGTAGATTCTTTTCATGATTATAAAACCTGAAATGCTGACCTAGAGAATTCATAGAATTCAGAGGTTCCCAAGAAGAAACTGGAGAGGATACAAGTGCAGTTTGTCCATGGTAACCAGGTCATCTGTGGAATTCAAAGTTCCCAGGAGAGATGAGCTGACATAGGTTTTACTCTTAGTGCCTTCAACATGGACAGGATCTTGTCTACTTTGTCCCAAGGGACTAATCCTCTGTTTTTGAGGAAATTCATCCCCAAGTAGATAAACTCTTGAGATGGAGTAAGTTCTCATTTCTCTAGGTTAGCAGAAAGGTCATCACAGTCACTATGGACCAAAAGCAAAACATATCTTGTCTGAGGGAGTCTAGCTTGCCATTGTGGATCAACTAATCATTGAAGTATTGGAGGATTGGGACACCAAGTGACCTTAAATGGGCTGCAACTACTCACATGACCCTGGTAAAAGCTCTGGATGGGGAGTTTAGGACACATGGCAGAACATCAAAAACCTCCCCATCCAAACAATACAAGAGGTACTTCCTGTCTGAAGGAAAGATAGAGATGCAAGGTATGCATTCTGGAGATTGATGGTGACCACCAAATCACCTGGTTATATGGCATTCTTGACTGAGGCTGTGGTGTCCATCTTGAATGGTTCCTCCAGCAGGAATCTGTTATGGGAGGAAAGGTCAATAATTAGATGGGACTTTCCACCCTTGCCTTGGAATCTGGAAAACCAGCAGTTGGAAGCCAGGGGTTGGTTATTTAACATCAGCTCTACTGCACCCTTCTAAAGAAGGTAGTAAACCTTTTCCTTAAGTGTACCAGATTTAACTGGTGGAAGAAAATGGGGGACTTAACTTGAAATGGAGATCCTGAAAATGAAGCCTGTAGACATCTTTTATCACAGAAAGGACACAGCCATCAACCATTCCACCAAAGACATTCAGTCTGGCACTAACAGAAACCAATGAAAGAAATACACTCTGCAGGAGAGGGAGCACGTTCCGAGAGCTGCCCATCCATGTTCTTAAAAAGATGGAAGGGTCTGTGAACTTCCTCCTTGTGCCTTTGCAGCTCACTTTTAGGGTCAGATTGCCAAGGTGGAGCCCAGAAATAGGCTTGTTTTTTTTATAGTGGCTGCACAGCTTTAATGAACTTAGCCAATGGACCATGAGGGTGGTCAGACTGATTTAACTTCTTGGATGGTTTCAAAGAGCCAGAAGCAGATTTGCTGGTTGACTGGGTCTGTGCAGTTTGCAGTTGGACTCGTCTTATAAGTGAGTATATATGTTATGTATATATGAAGGTGGGTGAGGGCAATTCTCCATCTATCTTGAGTGTTTGGGGGAAGAAGGTCCATCCCTCTCTATTTGATCCAAGACAATGTAGATGTGGCCTGCAGCCACAACCTCACTGAAAATCCATCAAGGTCCAGAAGTCCAAGGATGCATATACGGAAAGAGCTGATCACTTCCCTGTGATGGAAGGCCCCACATCCTATAGGCTCTTAGCAGGATAATAGCAAAGGGGTGTGCAGATCCAATTCCCATCCCTATTCTAGCTTGCAAGCTGATTCCCATTCCACTGCAGTATGATATGGAAGAGTGAAGATGGACATGGGAGGAAATTAACAATGTTTTAAAGAGCTCAAGCCTGAAGAATAACTAACAAGTAAATTATCATATCAGCTGAGAATAAATCAGGGGTCACGCTACAAGGCAAAGTGGGTGACTAAGTCACCTAACAATGGTAAACTTCGCCTTCTTCTGTTAGGAAAGCGAAAACGACTTTGCCCTTTGATTTTTATAGAGGTACATTGACTACCTGTACCGTTTGAGATGCCCCCTTGCCTTAGCCCAGATAGTTCTAGAGTTGTGTTGTAGCGAAATGTATCCATCCAGCCATCAGTAGCTAGGCCTAGTTTTGATATCAATTACGCTGATAAACTCTTGCACATTCACAGGCATGTGTTTTGATAGCTGATTGACCCTTTCCCGAGTAAGTTAGCAGCTAGGCCCCTACCACTGGCCGATTTATATATGTTATCCTTTGATGATAAAAACATACAAACTTGTGTTTTGAAACTTTAACAATAGTATGTAAATAGCAATTTGTGTTTTAAGAACAGAATCGTTAATCTGGATATTTTAACTGCCTCCTGTACACTATTTCATCATAAAATTAGTTTGAAACTTTAAGTGCACCAGTAACAAGGAAATAATGGTAGACATTGCTGTGTTTGGGAAGTACCAGTTTGTTAGATTGTCTGTTTTCGTAAATCATCGGGCAAATATGTTCAGAAAAATATACAATTCATAGAAAGCAAAGCCTAGGTATTATGTTATTTCAGATTTAACTTTAAAATGCAATTATGTAAGACAGAAATGTATAGGACAATGCTGTGTTGTGGAATTCGCGAGAAGTATTATACGGAGAAAAACTGCAAAACTGATACTATTTAATCAATGCCTAAAATTACTACAAGAATGTAGACAAATAAATAAACCATAAATATGCAATCCAATTAATAGACTGTTGTAATGAAGATATATAAAGTGAGTGATTACAGTACGAAAACCCCTCCTTCTAAAAATAGATGCACTCGCGTCTGTGTTGATTCTGTTGGAAAGAAGGGTTTAGTTCATATACCAACTATAAAGGTGCCATGTCTGTAATTTTATGCATTTTAATGTATTATATATGAATAGTTACTGTAATGTTTTATCCGCAACAAAGAATGAAGACGAACAGTATGTTCTGAAGACACGTGTGCATTTGCCCTCATGTACATGGTGCAGGGGTTGTTTCAAATGGGTTTAGAAGCCTTTGTTGTGAACTTGTAGAAAGTATATTAAAAAAATTCTTAAAAATTTTAAAAAATTGATTAAGGGTAGTTGATTAAGCAATTTTACTAACTTGCAAATACGATAATGTAAATTACATTGTAATCTGGTCACTCAGTTAAAATTTGTTACAATGTAGTTTCTGTTAATCTCTTTTAGAGTAATATGGCCAAAATAACTCAGAATATTTTCTCCTTGAAAATAAAGTATTGCTTAAATCCAATGTTAAATGTAAATATGAATACGTGGAAATAGAGGGCATAATTCAAATAAGAGAACACACATTTTATATATATATATATATATATATATATATATATATATATATATATATTGCATTTCTTGCTTCGCATCCACTTCTCCCTGTTGAGCTCTCACTTCTCCCTGTTCTGTCCAAAAGGAGAAGTCACTTCTCCCTAAAATTCAAGTCTGGCCCTGAAAACATCTGCTCATGGTTGGTTATTACTTGTGATGA
This sequence comes from Megalonaias nervosa, assembly GCA_016617855.1. Lineage (NCBI taxonomy): Eukaryota > Metazoa > Mollusca > Bivalvia > Unionida > Unionidae > Megalonaias > Megalonaias nervosa. The sequence goes on along the minus strand of JAECUM010004653.1, from coordinate 39,993 downwards.
CATAAAATATCAGCCTCTGATTGGTTATTGTACCTTTGATGAGATCAGTGATACAATGATGTTTATTTAAAAACGTATTACCATCTGACATTGTAATAAAAAAAACCCCAGTAATTTTCAAAAAGACCCATAATTATTAAATGTAACATTAATCCTACTGAGGAATATGTGGGAAAACATACCACAATCCATTTGTTCATTCAGTTTATAAATACTATGAAAGAACGATAAATTCTATATTTAGTTTAAAAAAAAATAAAATATGGAGTTTAGTATTTATGGAAGCATTCAGAGATGTGCATAATACACGCCAATTATATTTAAATCACGTTATTTCCAGAAATGTAATCAGATAAGGAAATGATGGATAATTTGGTACAATATCAATTCAGAAATCTATTTCAGTACAAATGTAGCCAAGAGCAGTAACTGTCTTCATAATGTCTTTGTAATATGAGGTAGTTCACAGACTGAATAATAATGCCAGTTGGAACATAATGATCTGCTGATTATTCCCTGTCCTTTGGAAAGGCAGGTAGCTCCCATTTCTTAAACATGAAATAGCCAATAATATGTTAAAAGTGCCATTTTAAAACAAGAAAAGCAGATAAAAATTATCTCCCTTATTAAAAAAGCAGTTTTGTCCCATTTGTGATACATTACAACAGTGCTCCAGCTAGGAATATTTTACACAAGGGAGAGCAAGAGTTGTACCTTTAGCAATAGGGGCTCTTTTGTTGAAAAAAGGTGGACTTTTAAAACTAAGGGGTTCAAAGATGTGATGCTGCCTATCAAATTTAGAATGTCATCAAACACATTAATATATTTATCTACATTAATTAAACGGAAAAATAAGTGAAATAGAAAATGAAAGTGTAAATTGTTCGTTTGTTTGGTTTTAACAGAATTTTTAACAAATTACTGGCTATATCATGCTGAAGAAATGGGAACTAATGCCTTTTCCAAGCAAACACCCAGGCAGGTGACCTTATCTGGCCTGAGTGGGTATATAACCCATGACCTTGGATTTTAAGTCCAATGCTGTACCAACTGAGCTACCATGGCTCCCAACACAGTGTATGGAGCTGTGGAGAGAAGCAGATGAGGGAGACTCTCAATGGGCTGAGTGGAGCAGTTATAAAGGCACTAAGTGTTGGGGTTAGACATGGGGTTGGAAATGGTGTCAGCCATGAATGTTGATAATATAATACTTAATAAAGAGATTATTCCTAAATTGAAAATAAACCTATGGAGAGATTTTTAGAGTGTTCCCAGGGGCCAAAGTTGGACCCCTGCACAAAAGAACAAATATTTAAAACCACGCAGAATTCCATATGGTAGCAAATACTCTGACAATTTTCATTCCAATTGTAAAGGGACCAGGGGTGGCCAAGTGGTCTATGATGCTCACTTTCCAGATCACTCACACATCTAACCTCTGTCTGCATGCACAAGTTCAGGCTAAGCTCAGCCAATGTGGGTATGTGAGAATGCTTGCCACTAGCTTCTGATGGGTCTGTGGTTTTTCATGGGATCCTTTTGGGTTCATCCTCAACTGAATATACTGGCTGCCATGTATAGCCTATCATGTGATGAAAAATTGCATTAAACCCTACATAACCAAATTATCTTTAATGTACACTAGTGTAATTACTAGCTAAAAGCCATGCATGCTGTGAAGTGATACTGGTGATTCATAATCTTGGTACTTGTATTAAGAATATGGATCATCATCATCATCATCATCATCAATCCCTTAACCCAAGAGGTTGTTCGGGCATCACAGTTAACTTTGCAACCAATTCTCTCCATCTTTCCCTGTTCTCTACTGCCCTTTGGGAATCTCCAAATCCCATGCCTGTCCACTCCTTAATGTTGTCTTCCCACCTCTTTTTCTGTCTGACTCTTCTTCTGCACCCTCGCACTGTGCCTTGCAAGATTGTTTTTGCCAGTCCAAATGATCTTGAGACATGACTGTACCACTTCAGTTTGTGCTTTTTTACAGTGGTCAAGAGGTCTTCATAGGATCCAATGGCTCATTGGATCATGTTGTGGACTTCTTCTTTGGTTACATGGTCAATGTATGAGATGCCCAAGATCTTGTGGTAGCATCTCATTTCAAATGTTTGAATCCTTCTTTGTAGATCTGATGTGAGCGTCCATGTTTCACAAGCATACAGAAATATAGATATGACAATCGAGCGCATCAGCTTTATTTTGGAACCCAAAGCAATGTTGGTATCTTTCCATATTGGTCTCAACCTTGTTACTGTTGCTGTTGTCTGGGCAATCCTGCAAAGTAGTTCTGGTTTGGAGCCCTCATCTGTGATAATTGATCCCAAGTACTTCAAGCTTGTGACTCTTTCCAGCTTTTGTCCATGGACCTTTATTTCTGCACTGATGCCATTGGTGTTGTTTGTCATCAGTTTGTTTTTTTTGGTGCTATTCTCCATACTGCATGCTGTGGAGGTTGTGTCGAGGCATTCAACCAAGTCAGTCAGTTCTTTTTCATCTCCTGCTAAACCATCAATATCAGAATATGGATACAGTCTCATAAATTACTTGCATACAAGTTGTCTGCCCATTACTAGTGCATAAATTGACTGCCCCATGCATTGGATGCAGTGAGCTAACAAGTTTGAGAAAAATTATGAAATTAAAAGATGCACCTACACTTAACTTTGTACTTCTGGGCACAAGATGCGATTAAAAACCACTAATACTACTTTTATTTTACCTATTTACTTCAAGACCAGTGCTAAGTTGTACCAGAGACATTTCTATATTATGAACTTTTAGATATCTCTGGTTGTAAAGAATACGGTGTGCTACACATTGCACCAGGAATTTGTGCACTATTCTGTACAGTAGTCATTTTTTGGGTGGTTTAATGCACTGACTTCTGCAACACATTAGTATCATTCTGTGCACTGCAACTCACTAGTTGTTAACTAAGGTTTGAATTAAATTCAAAGAGGATGTACAAAAAGAAGTACCAGTACAGGTGACCTCTCTTGGGCTTACTAATGTGCATTGCATGGGTTACCTCCCCTGTTTGTCCTGATTGGCTTCTTACCAGGGGGTAAGTTAACTCTTCCTTGATCTAAAAGTCCACTGTTCAGACGTTGGTTATATTGAAAAGGCTTGTGGTAAATTACATGATAGCAATAGGCCTTATCTTGTACTGCATATTGTATACACTCATACTGATAGTAACACAGCTATTAAATCTCTAACACATAATAAATTGGAAAAGGCCTGTCAATAGAATCAAACATCGTACCATCTGTACTTGCTTATAAGTCAAATCCAGCTGTACACTGCACAGACCCAGATGTACCACTGCAATATGCCCCTGCAGATTTGGGTCTATTTTGTAAACTTCAGCAGGGCAACTATATTATAGAAATGTATCTCTTATAATGTTTGACTGTACAGATTTAATTAGGCAGTAATGGACAATTTTGTTATGAATATACCATATTACAATAGATAAAGTTACCTGTTATTTCTTAAGCCTGAGACCCCCCCACCACCAAATTTGTCACCTGATAAGAAAGGTGATAGATAAAACAAAAATCATGCTAGTTTTAAATTGAGCCAAGGCATAAAGTTCCAAACCGTCAAGACTCAAAATAAAACCAGGCTATATCGCCCTTATACTTTCTTTCACCTAATAGTGATGACACATTTTATTTTATCCAATGTTTATTTGTGCATTTGTGTGCCCCTGATTACCTGTACACTTTTCATATTAGAACCCTGGTGGCATTGTAAGCTCCAGGATATACAAATTACCAGTGTATGGGGCAGACTTTACGTAAAGGTATTTTCAGGTGATCTCATATTTGGCTGTGGTGAAATCTGTGTCTCTGATTATTTTCGATAAATCATCAAATTCAAGACCAAAATGCTTTGAAGTATTGACTATATTATGTTCTTAAGCAATTTTTTGAAGATATTATTGAAGAGTTTGTTTTTAAATGATTCAATACACTCTAATTTATTAATTTAATATAATGACTGGAATTTTATTTTAAAATAATAGTACACTTAGTGGAAAAGAGAGAGTCATTCACCAGATCAGTCGAAGCAGTCCATGTAATGAAGACAACAAGCAACAGCTGATTACATCATCAAAAAGTCAAATAGAATTTGCATAGATTTACAACATATCAAAACCAATTTTAACAGTCAAGCCATCAAAACTTATTTAGATTTCAAATTCATCTCAAAGAAACACACAACTTGAAGTCTACCATCTGAAAGAACCACACACAACTAGAAGTCTAGCATCTCAAACAAACACAACCATAAATCTCCCATCTCACACACAACTAGAAGTCTAGCATCTCAAAGAAACAAACACAACCATAAAATCTCCCATTTTACACACAACTAGAAGTCTACTTTTTGTTAACAAAGGATTTATAACCTCTACTGAAGACATACATTATTATACACAGAGATGCACCACCACAATGACTGAAATAGTCAAAACACAAAAGTTTACGAAGGGGTAATAGACAACTGTATGGACAATGGTCACACTATATACCCCTGCCACTGTCATGATGGGGCATAGCACTGTTCTAGCACTTTATATAAGAAATCTTTGCTTCTTTGAATCTTTGCAAAATGTGTATATTAACATCTTAGCCATCCATGGTGTAAATTGAATTACATAATTAGCTGCTCCAGAATAATTAAAACATTGGAAATAAGTTTGTTAACAACAAGTAAATTTTAAAGCTAATGCAGCTAATTTCATTTTATCCTAGAAATATAGCAGACAAAGTACACCAAGGAGTCAATTAATTGAGGTTGGTATTAACTTGGTTATCATTCACTTGTATTTATACAATTTTATTATCATCATCCTGTAGTAATTGACATACAGTATATCCTCACCTATAAATTGAGTCAAAATTGCAAACAACAAAGATCCTGATCTACCGTATCTTTAGATTGGGGTCTATGTTGTTTGATCTACTAATCCTTACAAACTACACAGAACCAGAGCTGCAAGCGCATTGTGCGACAGCAGATCTGGATCTGTGCAGTTTGCAGGTGGATTCGTCTTGTAGAGCAAAAATACGTTACATGCTCGAGGATCATTAGCACAGGACATGTACACTAAAAGTATTTTATCTTGCCACTTACTGTATATACCCTGTTGTATGTCGAGTCCAATAGGAAAAAAAACAAAAAACAATCATATTTCGTCTGCCATCGCAGTGGCAGATCTGGTCTATAAACGTTGGAGTCAGTGGAAAAAATATAATGTAGATAAGTCCCTTTTTTCTTTTTACGGAGGAGAGAGAGAAAATTATGATGGAAAAATGAAATTCAACTATTCTATTTCGTCTTGGATAACTTCAATTTAATACTGCAGCAATTACGTGTCTCCATAGACCATACACAACCCTATTGGTGGGTAAGACCTAGTCCCATAATATCTTAAAAGGAAGAACAAAAGATTGTCGAAGTGAGAAAATCAAACAAATTCGAGTAGCTAGGCTGTATGTGATGAAAGACACAACTGGTTTCAAGTAATGCTTCCAAGAAGTCGGGGTATTGTGCCTGCCATATCAAGGCTATTCAGAACAACCTTGACCTACTTAAAGGAAGCGCTGTGTTTTCTCGAAGTGCAAACAGTTTGTGAACCCGGCCACATATGACTCACTCGGCACACAAGTACTAGGACAGTCTCTTATCACAACAAGGGGATACATATATTTTTTTAAATTAAAAAAAAATTAGGATTTATAATGCACGAAGCAAGTCTTTGCAATGGCTTTCAGCTATTTGCAGAATGAAAGTGTTTACCAAATAAATGTTTTTGTATCAACCTATTCAAATTATTTGGCAGGAAGTATGTTCCTTTATGAAATACCTACTTTATCCTGTTCACTATTTTTTACTTATGATTTTGTACGTTTACACACACACACACACACACACACACACACACACAAAGATACAAACAAACTCAAAGGTGTTATTAGTTGCCTGTTGTCCTGAAATATGATAATTTCCTTCACTCCAAAAATACCTTAGCGTAAAAAAAGAAGTATTGAAATGAAAAATCACATAACAAAAGTTGACAATAGTGTCCACTTTTCTCAGACTCATTAGTTTTGTTATCAACTTTGCTACATAGTTTCCCACCCTTTTATATGATAAAACAATAGGTTAGATTTGGGATTTTTCATGCACAACATGATCTGTATAGAACATATTTTGGATGCAAAGTTGAGAATTTAAAACTTATTCAAAATTTTTATTTCCAACAAAATCTTTCTGTAATTCTAAAATTCAGGTCACAAGTTAAGTTCCACTACACAAATAATTTCCAAAAATGTTCATCAGCTAGACAGTCATATAATTTATAAAAAGCATATTTTTCTTTCCCCTTTTTAAAAAAGGTGCATTTATTATCATCACTTAATTTTGTTTTCACAACTGGTTTATTGCAATATTTCTGTGAAGACGTATATTTAATCCCCGTCCTAAAAGAAATCACAAGAATGTCTTTTTTGATCCTCTCAGTGTTGCCACCCCAAATAAACTGGAAAAATTATTTATTCAGTTCATTTTCTATATGAGGTGGAGGTTTGGGCAGAGCTGAAAAAAGATGAAAATAAGTCAACATCAAGGATTTTAGAAAAGTAAACTAAATAAGGTAGGAATTTATTCTGCTCCACCATCCAAGCAATTTCTTGACTTTTTGGTAGGTTTAATACATGCATTGGTAAAAATGTCAGTGACACATAGAGGAAAATTAATATTCACTATGAAAAACTAGGCTGAAGGAAACAATATACTTTATTTCTTATCACACTGTTGGTAGTGTTAAGAAAAGCAGACATGGTTAATTAATGTGTACTTATTACATCTTAAAAGCCACAGAAAGATCTTATTTCACAGCTATTGTAATGTATAATGCTATTATGTTTCTATATAATTATCAACTGGGCACTATGTGAGGCCTTAATTAAGAAGGTCATTTATACAATTAAGACCTGACAGCTTTGTCAAACTGCTAGATCCAGAAAGAATGTCTTCACTTATTTTCCACATCTTAAAACAAGGAATGTACAGTGCAATCAGTTTAACAAATTAATTATGGAAATAGTTTCCAGGAATGATTGCTAATACCTATGTTTAAAAAGTATTTCTATACAAATAATTACAGTAATACCCTCATTATACTGTCCATGATGTAATATCAGCTAGAGCTAATAGTGATGGTTAGATTGCAAACGGACGCACTCTCTAAAATATGCTTGGCAAGGACTCAAACAGAAGAAATTATTTTTGAAAATCAAAGTTTGGAGAAGATGGGCATTCAGGGGCCACAACTCTTCCAAGTAATGACATGGAGTGCTGAAAATTCAGCTCATTCTGTATGCAGGTTCTTTGTACTTTAGTTGAAATACAATATACATTAGGAAAGTTATCCTGTGGAAAGCAGCATTAGGATGATGGACTATCAGGGGCTATAACTCTTTGAAATGATAATGTGGAACACTGGAAAATAAACTCATTTAAGGTTTCATCAATATGAAACTGCATGCCCTATAATATTTGGTTGAAATGCAACAAAGCTCAGTAAAATTATGTTATGGAAACGAAAGTCAGAAGGACAGGCAATCAGGGGCCATAACTCCTGTAAATGATCTTGGAATACTGGAAATCAAACCCACTCAACATGCCATCATTCTGAAATCACATGACATACCACATCTGACTGAAATCCAAGAAAGTTTGGTAAAGATGTATTGTGGAAACCAAGGTCAGGTGGATGAGCAATCAGGGGTCCATAGAAACAAGGCAAAGCACATGCAGTCAATGAGACACTGTTCATGCCAAAATAGATCAGAAGATGTTAAATGGTTCTTGCACTATGCCAGTTATAAGTAACATTCTATGTTGTGAAGATTATGTTAATTGTCAAGGGCCATAACTTATTTAAAATTGAGTTGACAAGACAAAATACTATAAAGGTACATTTAGGTCTACGTGACAATGTACACATCAGACTGCATCAGAATGTGTTGACTGATTCCTGGGCTATGATGGTTACATATACTTGTTGTAGTGGGGATGTAATAGTGGTCCAAAAAGTGGCAATAATTCTGTCAAAATTGGGCCAGAGTTTTCAGCATTCAGCATGAAATCAGGCATTTTTGACGGCACTGTAAATAATGAGGAAGAAACATAGCGATAAGTATGGATATCTCTTTAATAAAACTTCACCCCATAGCCAGTCGTTTGAATCTATCTAGAAAAAATCCTTAAGGAAAATTTGAAAGGTTTGTTAAATCGTCCCTATCCCTTCTGTGCAATAATATGCTTGATTTTGAATAAAACAGTACCTATTTTTCCTCGATGAACCCAAAGATAAACTAGCAATGGATCTGTCTAGACTATCATTTAGGTTTGCATGTTGCTACATTTGTATTACCCATGTAAAGAAACTTTAGCTGCATATCACCGTAATATAGACAAAAACTGTTAAACATAACAAGCATGATTAAAGTGGTACACTTGATCCAGAGTTTCTTATTTCAACTTAAAACTTATTTTAATCTTTTTTATAAATTGTACAGTAATAAGGAAGCTAGTATATGCATACATAAACTTTAAACCTATAATTGTGAATGTCATGCCTTTGCACTTTATGACCTTTCACCCTGGTGACCTTGAGATTTAATTTTCAGTAACAATGGTTTAATATAATATTTTGACAAATGATGAACAAGTGGTGAAAGTTTCAAATTACTATCTGTTACCATTACTCATCCTGCTACAATGAAAAAGTGTAGTGCACATGCTGAACACTGCATTTTTTCTATCCATATGTGGGAAAAGAGGTGAGTCTATGTCTCATGAGTTTTATGTTTTTAATCATCCTTTTCTCTTTAGGAATCTTTAATTCAGGTATAAAAGTAAAATTGATCTTATTCAAGTAGAAAATCTAAATCCAAAGAAGTGAGCTGAAACAGCATGTAAATGCTCATTAAGGTAGCACTAAACAGTGTTCAGTTTAAGCCAGAGTTGAGGATGTACCTTCTCATAGCCACCTGCTATCAAAATAAAATTACGTAACCAGCAACATGTGTATATTTTTCAAACTAACAAGAGAAAGGAGAAACAAAATCAGGAAAATTATAGAAATGGCAAAGCTGATCCTTCTATCATTACCAATTTTAGAATCACACCAACAAAAGTCAGACACAACATCTGACAATGCCTAAAATTCAAACTTTTCAACCCATGAAGAATCTATGCTGAAATTTTTTTTTGAGAATTCATAAATATAGGAGTGACAATGGCTTCCCAAATGCATCTTTAATGAAGTGACTTATTTCGTACAAAACATCTGCATAAAAACCAAATTGGGAGAAAATGGGCAGTTGCTCATGCACATTACAGACCAAATCTTAATCTAGCTAGCAGTGTATAATTTTTTGCACTAGAATCATCATCTTGTGTATTCAGCTTGAAAGCATTGTAAATAATGAAACATGAAGATAAAGTATGGGTGTCTCTTTCATCAAACATTTACCCCATGGCCTATCAGTCAAAACTGTTAGTGCTACCTTATGGAAAATACGAAAGGCTTGTTAAAACCCGCCTCTTCATTGTACATGATGATACACTTGATTATGAATTATGCGAAAGCAATCCATGTATTGGCCCATGCAATGCACTTGTAAATGGTGTGTTTTGTTACACCTGTACCACCTGAAAAGATGAAACCTTTGAAAAACACATCTTATTCTATATGTAATAGGCCAGTCACCAACCAAACAGCATCCAGTTATGTGTAATGGTTACACAGCTATACTGGCTGCAAGTAACATCCCATACAAAGATATGAAGTTAATTTTCAAGGGCTATAACTCTGGCCAAAATGAAGCTGATGAGACAAAACTTAATCAAGGGAAATCTAGGTTAATGAGACAATGTACACACAAAACTGCATGAGAATATGTCAAATAACTCTTGAGTTATGCTAACTCTGCTTGTAGTGGAAATGAAATATTTATGGAAGAAGGCAGCAACTCAATGAAAATTGGATATGAAAAGACAAAATCTTTAGAAGGCACACCTAGATGTAAGAGGCAATTCACCTTATAGACACCTATTAAATTAATTTCACAACTGTCGATAATCAAAGGTAACATGAGCTATCACATTATTTTGATGATCAAAATAAGTGAGGCTTCAGGTGTATAGAGGAGGATTGACTGTTACAGACAAACAGTCATCTTGGCCCTGTTATTGGACAATAATTGCCATGTTAATCATATGAAATAATAAAAAGGCTTCCGAGGACAAATAGCTAAACATTATGCTCTTGATCCCATCCCTAGACCCATTATGCTTTTAATCCCATTCCTAGACCCATTATGCTCTTGATCCCATCCCTAGACCAATTATGCTTTTGATCCCATCATTACAGATATTATGCTTTTGATCCCATCCCTATAGATATTATGCTTTTGATCCCATCCATACAGATATTATGCTCTTGATCCCATCCCTATAGATATTATGCTTTTTATCCCATCCCTAGACCCATTATGCTTTTGATCCTATCCCTAGACCCATTATGCTCTTGATCCCATCCCTATAGATATTATGCTTTTGATCCCATCCCTACAGATATTATGCTTTTGATCCCATTCCTATAGATATTATGCTTTTGATCTGTAAGGGTGCAAATTTCTGTCAATCTACGAAGAGCACATTAACCTGGGCAGGTGAATGATTAATTAGATTTATGGGGACCGGGGCATGTTAAATCGCCATAATGCAAGGATTTTTAATGACTGTGTCATGTGAGAGAAGTGATTCTTAATTAAGCATTCATTTATTTAACAGTCAGACAGACTGGAAGGATAGGGTTAACTTTGATCTTGTATCGGAAATGTCAGATTTTGAAATTTTCCAGAATCAGTTATTTGGGAATCTCGAGGTCATGCAGACTACAATTTTTGGTGCCTAGTTATAAAAGGTGGGAGATATATTTAATCTGGATTGGTTATGCTAAATAAGGGGCATGGTTCCCACACAAAAACAAATGTAGGAGACTCCGAGTTTGAATTTAGAAGAAATTCACTCGTAAAATAATTATCCAAGGGACCAGATGTCTGGAAAGTCGACAGACACAGTTCTGGTGGTAGAAGCGAGCAAAGCTTGAAAGCACAAGGTATCTGCGCCAATCTCATTCGTTGATATCAATATAACGATTTGTTTGATTTATTTGCTTATATTTGCATGCATTTATTTGTTTAAATTCGTACATCAATTTTCTTGGTATTAGTACAACTGTGTTGAGTTCATCTATCTGAATCCGTACAATGATCTTCTTTATATAAGTCTGACGAATTGTTTGAATGTGTCATCTTGATTGTTATAGGAAAATATGTATTCTAAGAATTTCATGCCTTACCTTAGTTGATGTGAGTTACGAGAATCCGTGTGAATTCACCGACCTTAGATGATTTCATGTATGATAAAGACTTGAATGCGTATTGACTGAAATTAACATTGTTATGGCATGTAATGAATTTCATTCATTCATTTGTGTAATTGAGATGAGAATGGAACTGTTATGTCTCATGGGATGATAATGTGAGTCAGGTTGAAAAAGCCGTTAGGAAGAACATTAATCTTATGAAACTAGGTTTGTTTATGGTCTGCCATGTTTGGCTTGACCAGATAGCCTTTGGTATCTGTTTGAATTCCGATAGAACGATATCTGATATAACGAGATGGGAGTAATGATCTATTCCCAGTAGGATATCTGACAGTAAATTTAGGTTGCTTCTCTGTTTATTTTGAAAGGGGGAAGGAGCTTCACGGAATGTATCCATGTACCTACTTATCCAAGTAAGTACATATCACGTACTTACATATCCACCTACCCACACAAAGTTCAAGGGCCGAAAGAGGCGAGACAATAGAGAGTTTGGAGAAGAGAAAGAAAAGCAAAAAGGACCAAGAAAGACAGCCAAACAGTGAAGTTGGAATGAACTGGAAATAAGCAGGTTATGAAGTTGTACAAGGCAATGACTTCGATTGTTCACTCGATTCTATGATGAACCAATTCTATCATTTAAAACAGATCAGCTATTTATATAAGTATATATGTGTTTGAAATTCGGTGAATGATTTATTTCAAAAGAAGTGTATCTTCCTAAAGTAATGTATTATCACAGTTGTTATGCAATTGATTAAATTGTTGTTTTTTCATGTACGGGGGCTCATGTCATTCTGTTTATATATCTGCTCAGATCTCTATCTATTCCACCTATAAGTTTCACACTTTATATTAATATTTACTCGATCCAGGCAATAACACTGAAGGCGATCACCCTCTAGACAATGATAACCCAATAAAGCGGACACCTTATAAGAAGGTACAATCTGTCAATCAACCCACCCCCAACAAAGTAGGGGGCTCCGTAACATGATTCCATCTCTATAGATATTATGCTTTTGAGCCCATCCCTATAGATATTATGCTTTCGATCCCATCTCTATAGATATTATGCTTTTGATCCCATCGCTAGACCCACAAAAACTGAGTGAGTGTGACATGCGTCATCAAAACAAACATGTAGGCTGGATGGATTTTGCCAGATTAAATTACCTATAATGACATTTCAGGATTGATAATTACATTAGATAATCACCTAAATTATTTCCTCAATGTAACTTTCATCAGCTGTTTGACTTATTAGTGGTGAGGACATGGGAATTTGGTTAAAGAAAAATCAATGATACTTTCTGCAAGCAACCAAGATTATTAATTATTTCTTTAAGGAAGAAGATACATCTGCTAGAATGCAATAAAGAAGCGATAAGGAACTAAAACTGTTTAACACTAAAAGTGGTCACCTCAAGAAAACATGAGGAATACAATGTCATCACTGTGACTAGTATATTTTTGTATGGACCAGTGTGACTGGTAAATTTCTGTAGGACCAGTGTTACTGGTAAATTTCTGTATGGACCAGTGTGACTGGAAAATTTCTGTACGGACCAATGTGACTGGTAAATTTCTGTATGGACCAGTGTGGCTGGTAGATTTCTGTATGGACCAGGGTGCGGAAGCATCCTACTACTTGATTGACTGTTGTGAAAATCTAATACACAGATTAATAAAATAAAGTAAAATATATGGCATATATACTAATTGTGCATCCCTAATTTAAATAAAATCACTCTAAAAAATAAATAACTAGTATTCTAAACAATACAATGACTTGGGTGGGGGTAGAAGGGGACAGACAAGAAACACATTTATTAAAAAAGAAAGGAAAAGAAGGGTGGGTGCTACCTGGGTTCAGTCCTTAATGGCTGGCAGGTGTACATGAGTACTGCCTGGGTTTAGTCATTAGGATGTCCACAGGATTTGACAAGATATTATTGTCTTGTCAAGTACACATATTTGGTCTGTAGCTGCTGTCTGAATCACATATTAGGCAGGATCATTTCAAAATGAACTCTCCAGAAGCCAATGAAATAAACTACAGGCTACCAAACAATTCAGCTTACGTCAGGAACTAGTATTCATTGCTTACATTGACTTTTGTACTATTTACTTACTATGATCCTTTTGTATCATGCTTTGTGGCCAATACTAGTTTAAATGCAATAAAAGTTTGAATTGAATTAAAGTTAATTTGGAACTATGGAAATGATAAGACTTCCAGCATTCTGATTTAGTCTGCTTAGAAAACATTATTAAAGTTGGCCAAGTCACATTTAATTTAACTGATCACATCAAGGACTAACAAAATTACAAGATATTTGTTCTGTTTTAAATAGCCAAAAGATTCAGCTCAGCAGAGTTTCTCATTCACACAGATCATACCAAAATGTTGGATGTGCTTTGTGAGAAAGGTAACTCAATTAAATTCAGAAACAGTACTGTTGTACAATGTCCATTTAAAGTAATGTGATGATAACAGTAGCAGAAAATTCAAACTATAGCTCTGGATTAAATGGCACAATCATTTTCATGATAAAGGCCTGGTTTTATAATAAGCCATATCCAACAATAGGTCCATGGGCTGGCCATGTTACCATATCCAACAATAGGTCCATGGGCTGGCCATGTTACCATATCCTAGTATCAACTAATAACCTGGGAAAAATGCAGGACCCAGCTAAAACCTTTTCATCTATTTTAGCAGAGGTCATCTGAATAAATGACCATGGGAAAACAGATTAATCACCCAACCAGCCATCTCTTTATTTGCACAGTGAACACTAATGAAATTCAGAAATTATGATTAATGGACAGATTTGCATTTTGTTTTCTGACCTGTGAAAAGCAAAAGAAAAATAGTGTACTACAATAAGATTAATAATGCTAGTATGAGAAATCTTAGCAAAAAGATTTTGAAATTTGTGTTGAAGTTCTCAGATGTAGCACATTTTACAATGAATTAAAACCAATCGTCTTTAAATATATGTTTATGCATTTAAAAAGAAACCTAAATAAGGCACATTATATCCACTCTATTAGAGGCTACAACCTAAATAAGGCACATTATATCCACTCTGTTGGAGACTACAACCTAAATAAGGCACATTATATCCACTTTATTGGAGACTACAACCTAAATAAGGCACATTATATCCACTCTATTAGAGACTACAACCTAAATAAGGCACATTATATCCCCTCTATTAGAGACTACAACCTAAATAAGGCACATTATATCCCCTCTATTAGAGACTACAACCTAAATAAGGCACATTATATCCACTCTATTAGAGACTACAACCTAAATAAGGCACATTATATCCCCTCTATTAGAGACTACAACCTAAATAAGGCACATTATATCCCCTCTATTAGAGACTACAACCTAAATAAGGCACATTATATCCCCTCTATTAGAGACTACAACCTAAATAAGGCACATTATATCCACTCTGTTGGAGACTACAACCTAAATAAGGCACATTATATCCACTCTGTTGGAGACTACAACCTAAAACATGGACTTTCATCAATACAAAATGCCAGGTTTCAGACATGCCAGAAAATTTTCATTTGTTACTTCTTGCAAAGTCTGGTCAAAATGCTACATTCTGGCAGTTTTCAGAAACCCAATTATAAGCAGTGACATCTGTGTCCTTGACCTTTGATACATGGATTCAAGATGAGTAAAGCTGTCTAGAGATCTTTAACAGCCTAAAGGAGTGAAGTAGTTATCTTCCTGTACTCAGAACTTACAAAGCATGTCTAACAGACAAGAGGGATGCTATTACAGTGTTACGAAGATAAAGAAAGTCAATTCAGCATGAACATATTGACCTTTGTTTTAAATAAATAATTCCACAATAAAAGGGTCATGTCAATATTAACAAGATCAAAGTTCTGTGAGCTACACATCTTGAAAATTTGTATTTTTTTCTCTTCCCCATTTAATGACCTACTACAGAAATTCATATGAAAATTTAGTAATACGAGTTCCCATCTACTTAAAACTAAAAACTAATCTGGTCATTAATGTACATATCTGCATGGAAAAAAGACTCTGTAAAGGTCACATTTTGGTCTATGTGGTGAGCAAATACATGCAGCATGTATTTGATAAATGAATTCTTAAACACAGACAAATTTGCCCTGATCCAGGTGTATTTTCAGATGGGCAACTGAACAAAGTGCTGATCATGCTGGATTAATTGGACATTAGTTGAAGAAAATAGCAGGTTGTCATTTGGTTGCTGGGTAGAGTGGGGTCATGTCTGGCTGACTTCTGACATGTGCAACGTCATTCCATACTGAGTCATCTTCAGGAATTGAACATATATAATTGAATCCTTTATGGACAGCCATATTCAGGTCTTGGGTGAATTTATGCAAAGCATTATGGGAATGCCAAAATGTCTAAATGTAAAATGCTTAAGTTTTTAGTAAACAGAAAACATAAATGCATACATATTTATCTCATCAAATGCATCAAAGTTCTGTCAATCTAACATTCCTTCTGTTAAAACTAATATTTTAGGTCTGGAAACATTATTTATATTTGCAAACTATGAGTATTCTTAACTTGCAATCATTAACAACAAGACTTTTATTTTCTGAAAGGGAGACCAGCTATATATAA
Organism: Megalonaias nervosa; assembly: GCA_016617855.1. Taxonomy (NCBI): domain Eukaryota; kingdom Metazoa; phylum Mollusca; class Bivalvia; order Unionida; family Unionidae; genus Megalonaias; species Megalonaias nervosa. Next base: position 23,842 of record JAECUM010004653.1, on the reverse strand, counting down.
GCTATTTTATGTTATGTTTGCTTACTCAGTTCTTTGGAATGGAATTCCCAGAACAGATGAGAAACAAATCTAAATGTGTTTAAAATAAAATTGTATGACTTTTATCTAGAAAGGTAGTTTCATGTAAATATTGTAATGAATATACAGTAAATTTATGCTCTTTTATGATGTATACTATTTGTTTGTTATACTCAATACATTACAATATGCTTTATTATATTATATATAATGTTGCTGCAGTGGTCAATAAAACATCGGCTGTTGTACACCTTCAAATGCCAGCTGATCTGTTTTGTAATGTACAAGTAGAATATTCATCAATACAACACTACACAATATTACATAGTAATGGGAATTATTGTTATAAGACGAAAGGTATAAATAGAACTATTCTCAGTCCATTATCTACAGTATTCCCTAAGAAAAACATTACATGTGATAACTCCCTAATCTGGCCCCCAAAAAGCAAGAAAACTTGATCTCCCAGAACCTATTCAAGAATTTCATTTTTATTCTGTATTTATTTTGCATAAGCTTATAGAAAGGAAGATGGAATTGTTGGTTGGTATTTAATGGACATCTGAACATGGAAAACTAAGGAGTAATTGCCTTGCCCAGAGAACCACTCTGGCAGCTGGCCCAGACTGGTCTGATGAGGATTCCAACCTAAAATGGACTGATGGGAGTTGAGCTGAAGGCTGTTCCAGAGTTATAACATCTATGATATATGGGTAACAATAAGTGAACATTTAAACTCAAGTGTTCCATGGAACATTGTGGCTCACCTTCAAAATGTATCATGATGTAAGTATCTCACCTTCAAACTGTATCATGATACAGCTATATAAGTGTCTCACCTTCAAACTGTATCATAATGCTACATAAGCAGGACTCTAAAATTCCAAATCTTAATAATGTGCCACTGTCACTAGTGTAAGAGTAATAGCTATGTTTGGCTATTGGCTAATGCAGTGTAAGAATAATAGCTATGTTTGGCTATTGGCTAATGCAGTGTAAGAATAATAGCTATGTTTGGCTATTGGCTAATGCAATGTAAGAGTAATGGTTATGTTTATCTATTGGGTAATGCAATGGAAGAGTAATAGCTATGTTTGACTATCGGCTAATACAATATAAGAGTAATGGCATTGTTTGGCTATTGGCTAATGCAATGTAAGAGTAACAGCTATATTTGGCTATTGGCTAATGCAATGCAAGAGTAATAGCTATGTTTGGCTATTGGCTAGTGCAATAGAAGAGTAATAGTTATGTGTGGCTATTGGTTATTGAAATGCAAGAGTAATAGCTATGTTTGGCGACTGGCTAATGCAATGGAAGAGTAATAACTATGTTCAGCTATTGACTAATGCAAGTGAGACAAATATACTTGTATAAAATATTCATATATGTGGTTATTTCTTGAAAATACATGTCACACCATAATTATTTAGATTCTCTAAGAAATTATGTTACTGGAAAAATGATTCGCTACAAGACAACAAATGTTATCCTAAGTGAGAGAAACAATGCTTCTAAGTACATCCATATTTTGGACCAGTCCAACCACATGGAAAGCTCCAATTGTTAACATCACATATGATGTACTGTATATACATGCTTATATTCATAATGCACTTACAGATCTGGGTCTGTACAGGTTCTTAGGAGTAATCAGTAGAACAAACAACATCAGGTGCCTTATGCTATGGCAGATCAGGATCTATGTTGTTTGCAGTTGGACTAGACTTATAGGCAGGTACATATAGTATGCTTTTCTTGTCATGCATGCTATTGCACCATAATAAACACTGATTATTGCACCCCTTGTTCTGCTCTAGTGATGCAATTGCCAGTGGAGACTGCAATGCTGATGTCAAAACATGTTGCCTAGTTTACATAATGAGTCATCTGATCAGGGTACTCAATTTTAAGACTGAAGTTAATTTCAAACACTAACAACAGGAATCTATGAACAAAGAAAGTTAAAATTATACTGCCTTTAGTCCTATTGGTAAGTTTTTGTTTTAAATAAGCAACATTATACTGATTGAAACTGAATGACCAGTTCTTTAATTCCTGCAATGATGAAAGGATATTGCTTGAAATCAAAGGCAAACTCCTTCATACCTTCATACCACTCTTCTGTGCAATAAAAATATCTAGAGCTTGACAAAGGTTTTACTGGGATATGCCCCATACTGAGACTTAAATCTTACAAGACCTTTTAGTGCTTTCCTGTTGAGATCCAGGAGATCAAAAGATTGTATTGGTTTCTCCTCCATGACAGGAAGAGTAATACTACAAAACATGTACAATTATACTGATAACTAGTACATTTCTGAGTTTGTGGTGTGACCCTGGGCAAGGTACTTTACTGTGGCTGCTTCAGCACTAAATAACCTATTTGTGTTGCTGTGCCATAAAACACCATACCAAGCATCTCAGAGGTATTGGAACAATTAATGGTGTGGGGCAGCTACTCGGGATGCAGCAAGAAATTTTTTAAATGATATCAATCAGAATAATCTTAGTTTCCCAAAAAATAAGGGTTATCCTAATTCTCATGGGTGACAATAGGCACCCTGGTTATCATAATAGTTATGGGTGACAATCAACACCCTGGTTATTATGATAGTTATAGGTGACATTGGATACTCTGGTTATCATGATAATTATGGGTGACAATCGACACCCTGGTTATCTTCATAGTTATGGGTGACAATCGACACCCTGGTCATCATGACTGTTATAGGTGACAATAAACAGCCTGCTTATCCTAATTATAATGGGTGACAATGGACACCCTGGGCATCTAGATTCTTAAGGGTGGCAATAGATACCCTGGTCATCTTGACCTTGTAACCCTTTAACCTCCAACTGTAAAACCTTTAATCATACAACCACGCTTGTCTCAGCATCCCTGTTTTGATTCGGATATGTCAAATGTAATAGAATCTTACTTGAAAGTAACTGTTTTGGAAGACCACCTGTCATGAAAGAGCACTGTTTTGGAAGACCACATGTTATCAAAGACAACTGTTTTAGAGGACCACCAATCTTCAAAGACCACAGTCTTTATGCACAGATCAAATTTGTTGTATAATGTGATGAAAAACTGTCCGTCTTGCAAAACTACTTTTTTAAATAGCAGATACTGTTGTTTTTCAAGGCAGATTTGACTGTACATATATTATAGGGCTAAATTTATTTATTTCAGGTGCTATGGTATTTTGTATAAGTTTTAGAAGAGAAGATATATTTTTGTTTAAATTTTGTAAATTCTCTCCATAAATTTAATAATAGTATGTCTATGATAGACTAGTAGCTCTTTAGTCACTGTTAAATTCGGAGGTTAAAATCCTGGATGAATACAGTATTATCAGCAACCTCTCCAAGGCAATGGTGTCAAGTTACAGTGCTAGCTAAGAAAGTGAAACAAAAAAGCCAGTAGGACAGTTGGATTATGTGTTTGTAAAGCTAATTAAAATCAGTTGTAGCAAGTTTGCCTTAATACTTAAACACTAAAATTAGTGACCAGTTGTAGGGAAATTTTAATCTCTTTTAGTAGGTATAAAGTGCTTGAAATAGAGTTGGGTAGTTATAGTTTAATTTTGAATTAATTTGCTCATAAGGATAAAGTATACAAGTAATTTCCTACTTAATATTATATTTTTTTTTTAAATTCTAACATACAGTATCAAGTGGGAAAAGTGTGTATGGAGAGTAGATATATGACTTTACTTTGGATTACATAATTTAGATTTTGTGCATTTTGATATGTAGATTAGAGTTGGATAAAGGGTCTGCATCTAACACAATCAGACCAGATGTTTAGTTTAGAAAATATCTTCAGGGAATGCTCTCTGTGAAGTCCCCTAGGATTGTTTTTAAGCCAGGTCAAACATAAGGAGTCAGCATGAAGAACTAGAGGTATCAGAGTTATATTAAATATAGAAAAGAAAAACAGTCTTGCTTGTGACTAATTCCCCATAGCCAGTTCCATCAAAGAGGCTCTACTAGCATATATGAATGCTATTTATGGACTTAGCTTCACTGCTACCTCATTATACCAAGCCATAGAGTATGCCACATTACAGCAAGGCCATCTTATAATGAAGTACATCATACATATAATTGTAACTACAACATAATGAATTGAATTCAACACCATATATTGTGTGTGTGTGTGTGTGTGTGCATGTGTTTGTGTGTGTGTGCATGAATGCATGTATAGGACTAAATGGTACATGAGCACAATGCTGGCTATATAGTGCTGATTAAAATTCAGGCTTAAAAAATGTAAATTGATATTTAACAACTTTAGGAATATAAACCCTTCTGAACAAATGTAAAACATAGTAATTGTAAAATAAAATATAAAATAGAATTCTTTAAAAGGTATATAAAGTAAACAATTAAACAAATAGCATGAAATCCTTCAAAGCTGGGATATAATTAATCTGAATTCATCTTGGGTACCTGTCTACATATCAAGTCTTTTGATGTGATCTGGGAACATGCTTCCCATGTAAATTTTGGCTGTAATGTACACTCAGGTGAGTTCTCAAGAATGCCTAGGTTTGCAAGGGATCCATTTATCATGGTACCTATCCCACAATTCATCATTTAGACTTTTCACAGCAAAACTATCAAAAGACCCATTTGAATTTAAGTCATTTAAACAATTTTAATGTTAGCTATTTTCATAGGTTTTCAAGTTTACTGTAACTGCATGAAAATATAACCTTGTGGAATAAATGATGGAATTATCCTGAAAGAAAACTGAAAAAGAATTCAGAGAATTGTGTATTAGACATACGGATAAAGGAATTATTTGTGTTCCTGGTCCAATAGTCTAAAAATACTAGAAAAAATTTAAACTCATATTGAAAGTCCCATTATATTTCAAAATGTTTTTTGAATAAAGTTGACTTAAGCAAATTACAAGCTTAATTTGTTATTGGTAATAATGTATATATAATGACTCTCATTGCTAGTGAAAGTCACACTCCTATGTAGGAGCCAAAGTAGCTCAGATTAGTAGATAATAAGACTCATAATCCAAAGGTTGTATGTTCGATATCCACCCAGGCCAGGCCAGTTCAGCTGCCTCGGTTGGTCACTGGTCAAGGCACTTAGCTCCCATTTCCTTGGCACAGTATAGCCAATAAGTACCACTAAAAACAACAAATCCAAAAAAAACTTCCTACATGAGGTTGTTATTAAGAGTTCAATTGTAATGTTTACATTTTGGACTTGGAAAATGGTTTCAACAATCAAACGATAGGAGATGAAACCTCTTTTATTTTAATATCATGCATGTCTGTCCCCCCCCCCAAAAAAAGAAAGAGCAGAAAGTCTTCAATTCTATCAATAGAGATAAATGTTCATCTTCATCACATGTGAGTTATTACCATGTTGCAATAAATAAGACCTGTCCACATGACAATCAGGTCCATGAGCTGTCATTTAAAGGACACAGATCTGACTTCAAGGACACATCTATTCAAGATAATGTACAATTAATATACAATTTAAATGAAGCCCACAGCAAGTTAATGTAAATTCATGCAGAAAAGTTGGGTCAAACATTATCATAAAGCAGATTTTTATTCATAAACACTACAGCAGAGGTAGAAATTGGCGGCAAGTACATCTAAGATCTAGATAGGACTTCAAAATAAGTTTGCATGATGCCAGTGGAGTTCCAGGTTTGATTCACAGCCCCAATTTGTAGCTCTGCAAGTAGTGTAATTACATATCAGTACTTTTGTCCCCTTTTTTATTTTTCCACCCAGAATAAGACCTCTGAAAAATTTTGAGTGTTAAGAAAACTATACATGTAAACATGACTTGAAAGACTACTGTCTGAGAAGATCCCCAGTCATTTATTACCAGATTTTAAATGGATCAAATTAGGTAATTTAATATGTTTGAAAAATCCTTTTTGTTGTGAAGAAGATAGTGTTTCTCTAGACAGGTTTTACTGTAGAGTAAGTATTTTTGTATTTATCATATACAATCAATAAATTTATAAACAACATGTTTTATATTTGCCAAGAAAGGAATCACCATCAAAAGATAACTTCAACAAAAGTTTTTTTGTTTTTTTAACATAAGATACATACATTATTTGAAGATTGAAAAAATTTGCAGGTAATCAATACATTATCTCAACCAAACTACATGTATCATGTTATTTGTGTGCTTGTTGCTTTGAAATGTCTATATAAGCAGGTGTATCAAACCTAATAAATGATGCATCTCAAATGTTACTGACACCTGTTGAAACTGACAACCATACATTTTTAACAATTTTAAAATTTTGTGTAACTTAGATACCTGTATCACCTGACAGGTGGAACCAGGTAAAGCAATGCAGTCCACTTACCTTTAAATGCACTCAGGCTTCAGGTTTGCATGCAAAGCCTATCTTGACAATTTTTATGCTGAGGTACAAGCCACTACTCTAACGTAGTAAAATATTCACACTCGTAGTAAGAACCCAACCACAACAAACTACTCTTCAACCAATCACCGCTAACTGCACTTAACAACAATCCCACAATACAATTTTCTGCCCGGGCAAGCTGGGTCATACAGGTAAAGCTTAGCACCCAGGTGAGCTGACACTATCAAAGAGCCTCTCACAGCTACCATCTATACTCACTTATAAGATGAATCTTTCTGCAAACTGTACACACCTAGATCTGCCATTGCATAATGCACCAACAGATCTGGGTCAATGCAGCTTCTTAGGAATAATTAGTTGAACAAATAACAAACCCTGATGTGCATAATGTACTGGCAAATCAGGGTTTATCTTGTTTGTAGTAGGGCTGGATTTATACTCAAGTATAAATGGTATATACCACCATACCTGGAGTTTTATTATTTGCAGGGACCTGAACTTAACCTAAATTCAAGCCATCAATATTCAAGTCCTACTAATATCAACAACCAACACCACATGATCTGAATCCAAACAAACTTTATGGATCATCTTTCATTTTTCAAAGATAGCAGTGACTTAAATACACATGAACTAGGGTAGCCCCAAAACTAAGAGAAACCTAAAAACATACTATAACTAACTATCCATTTAGCACCATACTGATGACAAGTAATGTCAAGTGTACATGAGGAACAAACAATATGGAAAATTTGTATTTCATACAAACCACAAGGACTAATGCAAATTCATGCCGAGACTTGAATTTCAAATAAAGTGACTGTTGGTATGAATTTTGCTGTTAAACTTCTTTAAGTTTTTATTTAAAAGACAAATTTCTTTAAGCATGAAAAACAATATCTGATAGGAGATTCTGTCTATATACCTCTTTGAAGACAAAATAACACATTAAATAATGCATTGCATATTTTTTTAAATTCTTGCATAAAACATTTAAATGTATCCTCAAAATGTTATAATAAACTTACTTTAAGAGTATGTATGTATGCATGTATGTATGTATGTATGTATCTATGTATGTATGTATGCATGCATGTATGTATGAGCTTCTAATGGCACCTCAGTACAATAGTGGCTATATGATGTCATTTAAAAGTAAAGTTCTACAAATGTAGAAATAAAGAATAAATAAATAAAGAATTGCACAAAAAACCTATGAGTATAAATCCTTTCAAATAAATGTAAACATGAAGTACAACAAGCTAAAATATAAAAGCAGAGTGTCACAGTTCTGTAAAATGTGTATAAACATAAAGATAAAGGTAAAGGTATGTAAACATAAAGGTAAAGGTACATAAACATTAAAATAAAGGTAAAGGTACATAAACATAAAGGTAAAGGTACATAAACATAAAGATAAAGGTAAAGGTACATAAACATAAAATAAAGGTAAAGATACATAAACATAAGAATAAAGGTAAAGGTATTACATAAAGATAAAGGTAAAGGTACATAAACATAAAGATAAAGGTAAAGGTACATAAACATAAAGATAAAGGTAAAGGTACATAGAGATAAAGATAAAGGTACATAAACATAAAGATAAAGGTAAAGGTATATAAACATAAAGATAAAGGTAAAACATATGAAATCCTTAAAATACATGGTTAATATTTTTTTTAGAAACTTAATCCCTCCACAATTTTCTCTGGTGGCATAACAGCACAAAGATCTTCATTGAGTTCACATTAAAATACTTCTGTCTCACTGGGTAGCAGTTGGAATGCTTGAAAAGAATGTATTCCACTGCCATTGGACATTGGCAGAGTATGTACTCAGAGGTTCACCCTTCAGGAGTCAGGTATGTGTAAGGTAACAACACTTATACCTGCAAATAACTTTGTTTAGTTTACTTTTAAAAAATGTTTGCACAGTTGGTAAACATGCAAAGGAACATGCACCTGGATGTCATGACAGAGGAACTAAAAGTTCCAATTAAATTATATATTTCCACATTTCTGCCGAAACAAGTTTTTAGGAAGACTCTTATGTTAATTTTCTTAAAGCGTAGATGATTTTCACATTCAATGTGGTATTGCGAACAAAAAGCTGCAGTAAACAAGAATTGATTACACTGCATATTACACAACATGGGGAAATGGGAAATTTTTAAGACTACATTATTTACCTTTGAATAGCATATTTGTTGACACAACCTATGGTGAGTAAGATTTTATTGTAAAGATTTTCAAGTTTATAAGCCACTGCAGTCACTGTAGAGAGGCCCTGTGTGGCCAAGCAGCCTAAGCCCCTGCAGTCACTGTAGAGAGGCCCTGTGTGGCCAAGCAGCCTAAGCCCCTGCAGTCACTGTAGAGAGGCCCTGTGTGGCCAAGCAGCCTAAGCCACTGCAGTCACTGTAGAGAGGCCCTGTGTGGCCAAGCAGCCTAAGCCCCTGCAGTCACTGTAGAGAGGCCCTGTGTGGCCAAGCAGCCTAAGCCACTTGCATTTAGAGATCACTGACATTTCACCTCTGTCCACTTGGGTTCAAATCTTGGGTATGTGAGAAAGCTGGCCAGTCACTTCTCATGGGCTGGTGGATCTTGCTGGAGTTTTTCCAGGTTCTTCCTACACCAAATATACTGGCTGCCATGTATAGCCTGTCATGTGTTGAAAAATGGCATTAAACCCTGTTATGTATATTTAATTTATATTGTGTAAAACAACAACAACAACTGAACCAAACCAAAACAAACCAAGCCTTAGTCATTGTAGAGCATACAAAAATATTGTATGTGCATGTTCAGGGAGTACATCTACATGTAGTACATTGGTATGTCAGTGTTGCATTATTGATTTTGTCTTCATGTAGATATATGTAGCAGTATAAAACAATATCACCACTATCCTAAGGATGTTTTAGCTATATTGTCTGTTATATTTAGTAAAGACATGTCTTGAGAGCTGAATCATGATATAATAAGAAGCAATAAGATAAGAAGATAAGAATTCTTTATTTCAGACTACAGCCCCTGCAGTCACTGTAGAGAGGCCCTGTGTGGCCAAGCAGCCTAAGCCCCTGCAGTCACTGTAGAGAGGCCCTGTGTGGCCAAGCAGCCTAAGCCATGTGTTGAAAAATGGCATTAAACCATTATAAATGTAGAGCACTGAAAAATTCAATGTGTAAGATGTAGCATGCACATTGTCTTTGGTTTACATATAAATAAATGTCAGTATATTGGGGTAAAAGCTTAGTTTATAATCATTTTGATTAAACAACATCATTTTGGTTATTGTATACTGTGTATGCATTTATACATTTTGGTAAATGCTGTATACTTAGGTATGTGTGTTTGACATCCCATCAGCAGAATGCAGCCTCATTTCTGTTATTTGTTGTATACACGGGATGTCACTCTAGCAATTGGTTTGATGGTCTGAAGTTTGTAGTGTTTTCATTCCTTGTAATTTGATGACTGTACTGATTTACATGATATTTCAAGTCAGAATAAGGAATCTTCCATTCAGAGATAGGTGACTGCTGGGTAGCTTTGGCTGCTTTATCTGTGCTTTCATTTCCCTTAATACTAATGTGACTAGGAAGCCAACAGGATGGAATAACTTTTCCAGATTTTATGAGCAAATCATGTTGCTGTAAGATCTAGGATATTATCAGGTTGTTATATATAAGAATTTTCAAGGCTATCAGTGTGAAAAGTGAATTCTAAAAGTTGGTGAAATTTGTGTTTTGAGCAGATTCAATGTATTTCGAAGATGCAAGTATGCCTGTAATTTCTCAGTAAAAACGAAGGCTTTATCCGGTAAACAGCTCAGGATAGTACCATGAGTTGTCACAATGGCAGCTCAAACTCTGCGTTTCAAACTACCTGTATACAGGAACATGTTTCCATGATAGGAGTATCTGATTTTGTTGAATTTACTCTGAAAATGGAGACAATCTGTTGAATATTTTTTGAACTGGCAAAATCTAATTCCAATGGGGGGGGGGATTGGGGGGGATAGCGAAGATGATGATTTAGTGCATAGAATTTTGCAGTATTTCAAACAGTGTATTTTGATGTTTCTAAGTAAGGATAAATTTGTATGCGAACAGATATAATGAAATTTTGGTTTCTGAGCATGGAAGGTTTTAGTATTTGGGCCTAAAGACTCCATCTTATACAGGATTAGATTCATTAGAAGGTCACCGTTCTTCAACACACATTAGCTGACTTACCTAACTTCCACAGTGTACTTTACCTAATCAAATTAACCCAAAAGGTTCTCCCCAGCAAAGCACTAGCAACACAAGATAATGACCAGATATTGTCAATCTATTAAATAATCTTTGGAATGGTGGTTGTTTATCCCTGACAAACTTTACTGTCACCTATAGGACAAATAATTATATAAACTGCCCTGGGGTGATAGTATTTATTAGCATTAAGTATGAAGTTATGCAAAACACAACCACTTATGGTTCAAACTGGCCACAGGTTATGGGCATATATCACCATATATCACAGTGCCAGGACCTCTCTCTCTCTCTCTCTCTCTCTCTCTCCATAAGATTTTCTGGAAATGTGTTTTTATAAATACAGTTGTGTCAGTGAGTTTGGGAGTTGAAAATCATATTTCTGTGTGATATATTATTATACAGCTGATATGGTGTATGGAATTCTCTCTTTGTGTAGCCTGGTTGGTCACAATATTATGTTAGGGACTGACACTTTTTGAAGGTGGGGAGCTAGGATTATCTTTCAAATCCAGGATTTATTTTACTCTTTAGCTCACAACAATCAATACTTTTCAACTAATATAATGGACAAAATTAATTCTTTTCTTTTTCATTGTAAAAAATGAGAGCAAATTATGTTCTTTTTAATCTGTTTTAAGGATGGAAAAAAATTTCTTTACAAAAAAATTGAAGCCCCTCCCTTAATGAAATGACTGGTTGCTTATACTGGCTTGGAACCCAGTCAATGATTACAGTCTTAGAAGGGGACTCCAGATGGCCAAGTTGTCTAAGGCACTCACCTTTACAGATCACTGACATGTCATCTCTGTTTTTGTGGGTCTGAGTCTTGGGCTCAGCCAATGTGGGTATGTGAGAAAGCTTGCAAGTTGGTTCCCATGGTTGGTGGTTCTTCCTGAGGTTTCGCTGGATTCTTTCTCCACTGAATATACCATCTGCCATGTATAGCCTATCATGTATTGAAAAATGGGATTAAACCTTGTTATGTACATTTAATTTACACTGTGTACCTGATTTCTGTCATATTTTGCGTACCTGATTTTTGTCATGATTACATGTGGTAAATAAGATGTTTACCAAAATTAAAATTCAAGGCCTAAACTTGCTTAAGAATTATTGAAATTTTCCACAAGTTTTTGGACAAATCTATTGCATCACATGTCAAGTTAGGTGCATATATATAGAGGTTTGATAAAAAAAATTAATTCCTGTTTTATGATTAATCTGTGGAATCACTTATAGTTATGTTCAAATACAATTGAGAGGAATTATTTGTTTAAATTATTCATTGGAATTACAAAGTGCCTATTGACTTTTCAGACTAAAACATTACTTTGGGATTATTGAGAACTCATTCAAAAACATTCTGGATTTAGGATTATCTGAGATTTAATGTACAAAACTGTGTCTTTTGAATTTTCACTTTGTATTTTAGGGAAATAAATTGTTTGCTGAACTTTACTTAAATTGTTGGTTTCACTTCCTTTCTGTTACATATTAACTTAGAGATAAGCCTAGTAACTGCAGCCAGCCCTTGGACATTTATTTAGGTAGGATCAGCAAATGACACAAGTAACAATATAAATAAGTTGCATAACATCAATACAGTATGTACATACATAAAAACAGTTGTAATACAAACATAAAAATGACTTATAAAAGTTCATAAGAACTTTTTTCCAATGGGGCCCTGAGGGATACAGATTCTTGGGTGGAGTAGTTTTGCAAATTAAAATTATATATTCAACTAAGCTAAGAAATCACTATTTAGTATGAAAAACAAATTTTAAAACTGATTTCAGAATTAAACATAACAAAAAAAATTCATTCTAGTAAAATATCATAGGCTTCTACAGTGTCCAGTAAAACTGTTATGTCCCCTTGTGGGTTTCTGCATGTTGCCCAAGTTGCCCACCTGGATAATTAAAAATAATTACAATTGGTTCTTCCCAACAAGGGTTCTCCAATTTAATCTGATGATATGAAAATCAGATAGAACCAGACTGAATCAGATAGAACCACACTGAGGTAATTAAGTGAAAGATCTGCAAGATGACATAACCACAGTGGTGGACAAATGGGCAGTGTTGTATGTACCAACATTGAGGTGATAGATTCATGAATATTTACAACACATATATTGCTGGCAACCCAACTACCTTCAGATCAACATCATATATGCATAATGACACATGTAGCTAGCTATATGTACTGATACAAAGGGAGAATATATACACTTAAAAGTAAACAGACAAACTTAGTACAGGTCAAACATGGAGAAAATCTTCAAAATGTAAATTTTTCAGGGTTTTTTGCAGAACATTATGTATAGATCAAAAACAGCTATATTTCCAGTAAAATATAGTTCAACCAAATTTCTGAAGTTTACAGTTACAATGTATGAAGAGTTAGACTGTACAAAACTATGGACTGCATTAAGCCCATCACTAAGGCTTTGTTGGCTGTTATATGTGAAGTCATTCTAGAATCAGCCAACAAATCACTAATGTAGAAGTGTATTTACTGCATGGTCATTTCAAGCGAAAAGAGTCCCTTGAAGGGACTGATGATGTTCTAGTGGTTGAAAAGAATTTCGAGGAATTCAGGATAAGACCATTTCTTCTTTTTTCACAGCTGTGTTGAAACCATCTCTGACAATCTTGAGTGCAAACAAGATTTTAAAGATGACCACTATGATAGCCATACTGGTCTCAGATTGACACAATTTTCATTTAGGACCAAAAAGACATTGTATGAAGTCTTTTGGTGAAAACACCATGACAGTATGACCATCCATTCAGAATTTAAGACGGTCACTGTAATGGAGATATTGGATGTCAGATTGGCACCATTTTCATTTAGGACCAACTAGACACCATAAAAAGTCTTCTGGGGAAAACCCAATGTCAATATGGCTTTCCATTTAGAAGGAATAGAGATAAGGTTTTCAGGATGCCATTTGGATGTCAGATCAACACTGGTTTCACTAAGGATCAACTAGATACCATCAGAAGTCTTCTAGTGAAAATCAATGTCGATATGATTTTCCATTTCAGAGAAGTAGCAATAACATGGTTTTCAAGGAGGTTACCAGGATGGCTATATTTGATGTCTGATTGGCATTATTTTCATTTAAGACCAACTAGACACCATAAGAAGTCTTTAAGTTAAAACCTCATGTTAATAGAACTTTCCGTTTAAGAGGAATAGCAATATTTTCAGGAAATCTGTCATGGCAGCCATACTGGATGCCAGGTGAGCACCATTCTCCTCTAAATCCAATTTGACATAATAAGTAGTTTCTCTGCTGAAAAAACCCCAGGTCAATGAGAATAGTAATAAGAATTTCAGGATGGCTACCATGATGACCATATTGGAAGCTTCATTTCAGACCAAGCAGACACTGTAATAAGTCTTTTAGTGAAATCCCCATGTTGATATAAACATCCAGTCAGAAGGGGTAGCAATAAAAAGAATTTTAAGATGGCCACTGTGGCAGCCATACTGGATCTCCAAGTGGCACCTTTTTCATTTAGGACCAATTGGACCCTGAGATGAATGTATAAAGTTTCATGACAATCATCCTAGTAGTTTAGGAGGAGTTGTGATAAAACTTGACAGATGGATAACAGAGAACAAGCCAATCCAATAAGTGATTCTAGTCAGTTATCAGTAGAACTAAAAATGACAGATTATGTGCAATATACAGCCACAAACTGTGATCAAAAACAGAACAAAAAGACTAGGGCCTGCATGTCCATTGTTGTAAGTCTTAATCTCTCAACCAAAGTATTAACAAAGTCCATTAAAGGGGTTTAGAATTATAAGTAAATGAAAAAACTGGAACCAAAACCGTAATGCAAATTTCTCATGATCATGACCTTGAACCCAAGGCCAAAGGAGTAAGATTATGTGCAACAGAATGAATTGTCTTCATAATGATTCCTACCAAGTGTGTGAAGAAGATCCACTAAGAGGTTTAGAAAAAATAAGCAAATGAAGAACACTTAACCAAATTCGCTATGCACATTTTCTAGCACTGTGACATTGACCCCAAGAACAAAGGGGTCAGAGCACATGCTGCAGAATGAATGATTTTCATAATGATTCACCTCATCTATGAAGAAAATCTGTCAAGGGGTTTAGGAAATATAAGTCAATGATACACAAATTTTCTATGACCGCAACCTTGGAGTCCAAGGTCATGGGTGTGAAGAAACATGTCATAGAATAAATTATTTGAGCCTTATTATTATTCATGCCAGGTATGATGAGAATCTATTAAAGGGCTAAATACATATTAGCAAATGAATAAACTTTAACCAAAAAGGTAATGCAAATTTTCTATGACCAGAAACTTAACCCCAAAGAGAAGGACAAGTGAGCATATAGTAAAATGTATTGTCTTAGCATCATGATTCATGCCAAGTATAATGTGCTGGCAGATCTGGGTCTGTGCAGTTTGTAAGGAGTAATCAGTAGAACAAACAACATAGAACCTGATCTGCAGTTGCATTATGCTACGGCAGAATAGGATCTATAGTGTTTGGAGTTAAACTTTACTTATAAGCGAGTATATACTGTATGGTGAGAATCTGTCAAGGGATTTTGGAAATGTATGCAAATGGTTAACATTAAAAAATGCAAACAAACTGTTGATAAGCCAATGCTGTTGCAAGAAAAGGCACTGTTACATATCATTTCCCTCTAACACATGCTCAACAAAAGAGTCTATTGTTTTTCTTCTTTTAAATTTCTAAATGAACATGCAAAAAACGGGGATATTATACTGTGTCAAAAATAAGTCCTACCTTTTCCTATGGTACAGTTTGAACTACAAACAAATATTGATGAAACATTTGCTTCACAGATTCATGGTACAGAAATAAGAGCAGCAAATATCAAAGTAGAACATAGCAAAATATTATGTGAGGAAATATCAGATTAATTTTTTTGTGGGTAGGGTGCCCATGGTACCATTTCCATGAACTTCAGTTTATTTATGAAAAAATATTGTCAACAATTTGAAAATAAAATTAAATCTGACATTTATTATCTCAGTGTGGCTTGTTACATGTAAAAGTTAGATAATAAACAAAGACATCTGTGCTTGAACACACATTATTTTTCATAATTCTTTCCAACAATTGTCAGCAACTGTTGTCTTTATTCCATTTTATTGATGTATCAAGAAACTAATTAACAGTAAATATCCACTGGATTATAGTTCAGATCCATACTCATCACCAATTCAATACACTACAATCTCTAAGCTATCAAGTTAGTTTTGGTAATAGTCACTTCCACATACCATATATACTCACTTATAAATCAAGTCCAACCGCAAACTGTCAGACCCAGTTTGATATGACATATAAGTGAGTATATATGGTAATATCAGGGACAATAATACCTGAACCAACTTTTGAAAGAGTCATACTTTTAAAATCTAATTATTTATAATTGACGTAGAAGAAACTTATGATAACAAAATGAATATGGGGGTTACAGGTACGGAAATTTACAAATAAGTTAAAATAGTAACGTCTATATTTGACCATTAAGCTATCTCTGCATACAAGTATACAAAATTGCTATGATGGAATGAAAATCATATCAATGCCTCTAAATTACTAAGCATACAAACATATATAACAAATTTAATGTGTGTACCTCAGTTAGTTTAGGTGCTAACAGGATTTTCACCCCCACCCAACCACCAATAAACGAGCCCAGAAAGTTACAAAAGTGTGCAAACAATAAATAAAACTGTTAAAATTGCCTAAAAATCTAACCAGGTCACCTACATATGCCTAAATGTAATTTGTCTGCTTTACCTAAAGTTGATTTTGTCTAAATATGCTAGCAAGGTATTAAAGTCCAAAGAGTTATAAAATGGGTAAAATTAAAAACATGGTTATAATAACCTCAAAAAAACAATCAGGCCATTTACACATAGTTAGAAATATGCCTGGCAAATGTCACTCACCATACGTACTCACTTATAAGACAAATCCAACTGCAAACTGCACAGACCCAGATCTGCCATCACTCAATGATGTACTGCCAGATCTGGGTCTGTGCAGTTTGTTAGGAGTAACCAGTAGAACAATCAACATTTACACTGTTCTGCCAGCACATTATGCTACAGCAGATCAGGATCTTTGTTGTTTGTTAGTTTGACTCAACAATAAGTGTGTGATGAGTGTGTGTGATTTGGATTTTTAACGTAGTTTTAACAATTTTTCAGTCATATCACTACGATATCTAGTGATGTCTAGCACTGTTGCATCATGCTGCAGATATGTAGCATGATGTCCCACCCAGTTACATTATCCTGACACCAGGTTGACCAATCCTAACACTAACCTCTTCATGCTGAGTGCCAAGCAAGGCAGCTGCTAGTACCATTTTTATAAGTCTTTGGTATGACTTGGCCGGGGTTCGAACCCGTGACCTCCCACATCTTATAAGCAAGTATATACGGTGTGATGAGTAGTTTTTGCAGAATCTTGCTAATAAGTTTTTGGGCACAGGATGGATGGATAGGACCAAATCTTAATGGAAAGAATGTATCACCACATTCATAGGGATTATAACATGCATCGTCATTTAAGAAAAATTTGACACACAACATTTATTTGTTGATGCATTTACTAAAACTATAAAATGTAAACTTAAAAATATTAATGTCTAGGATTTTGTTTTGACAACTGGTTATCAAATTAGATAGGAATACACTGTAACCTTGGAAACTAGATCAGTTTAAGACTTTTGCAGTTTGAGTCAAAGGTGTGTCATATACTGTATTTCTCATATGATCAGTTCCACCCCTACCCTAGCTCTGGAGGAAGAGGCCTACAACCTTATAAATAAAAGATCAAGTTACAATTGGACAACTATGCTTTTAGTAACTGTATTTCAAAATTTGATAAAATTCAATGGTGGATGAACCAATTATTCAGCATGGGCTTTTAGTTAGATAAATATGGTAATTATGAACATTTACCTGGGTCTTCCACTCCAATCTGAGAATTTCTGGGTGTGCAAACAACCCATATTCATCTGATGTATATTATACAATGACAATATTTCAGTGTTATACAATGGCAATATTTCAGTGTTATACATTAGCAATATTTCAGTGTTATACAATCGGAATATTTCAGTGTTATGCAATGGGAATATTTCAGTGTTTTAAAATGGCAATATTTCAGTGTTATACAATGGCAGTATTTCAGTGTTATACATTAGCAATGTTTCAGCACTATGTATCAGCAATATCTCAGTATTATACAACAGCAATATTTCTGTGTTATACAATGGTAATATCTCAGTGTTATACAACAGCAATATTTTAGTGTTATGTATCAGCAATATTTCAGCGTTATACAGCAGCAATATTTCAGTATTATACAATGGCAATATCTCAGTGTTATACAATGGCAATATTTCAGAACTCTTCATTGTAAATACATGTACCTTTATTGTGCTGACACTTATTTCTCTATTACAGTCAATTTGTTTTGCTACACAATTTACAAAAATGAAAAACAAGACATAACATGAATGTATGTTGGAAACAAATGTGTTTTTACTTTATTTTAACCTGATATGATGGAAACTTTGCCTCCTGCTTCCTACAGAGAACTCCAAAGCACAAATGTCACCAGTTTTTCATATTCCTTACAACATCAAAGTTCAAATGCTCAACATTTTTTCTCTCAACTTCACTATTAAAATCCATCATAGATCTTTATATTAATCATACAAAAGAAACACTGAGCCTTGGATGAATAAAAAACGATTTTTAAATCCAATATACTGTAACATGTGTTTGTATGTTTAACCAAACAGATCAGGGTTATTTAGATTTAATACAGCTGTAGATTTCAAACTACCACAAGATAAAATTCGATATTCCTGATGTATCATTGCTACACCATAACTATGTCCATAGGAACAATGGAGTACCGTATTTACTAGCTTATAAGTTGAGTCCAACTGCAGACTGCACAGACCCAGATCTGCATAGCATAATGTGCTGGCAAATCTGGGTCTGTGCAGCTTGTTAAGAGTAATCAGTAGAACAAACAGCATACAACCTCATCTGCCAGTGCTTTATGCTACTGCAGATCAGGATCTGTGTTGTTTGCAGTTTGACTGACTTAAAAGCAAGTATATATGGTATATTGCCTGAAAGTGAGACCATCTTATAATGAAGAACAGTATCATTTTACTACTAAATAATAAAAATGGATTCATGATCCTACTTGCCACATAAAAGGACTTTGTTATTATTATGTCATTATTGTGTTGTTATGAAGGACCTTATAATGAGATACTGTTGTACTGAGATATTCAGTGGGAGTGAACTGTGTCACTGTTATGATGATCAACTGTACAATGAAATATGTGGCAGCGTCACCGATTTCTTCAGGTAAACATGTTATTTTCATCCTTAAGTGTCAAAACACATGTTAAACAGGGCAAATACTCTGTATTTTAACCTTACATACTCAAGGACTGTATGTAATAGTGTCAAAAGAAATTAAATGTGTGTGTGTTATAGGTTGCTGTCACAACACTTCATTGTAGTTGTGACAAATAAATGGAATATAGGTTTTGGGTAAATTAGCCTCACCTTATTCAATTCAAATTATCTTCAATCCCCCTTTTCTCATATGGAAAATCACTTCCGTTATGATTAGTGGATGATCACAAACACAGGTGCTGTCAACCTTAGAAAGAAGGACAAGAAACATAAGAGAAATTATGTTAAATGGGACAAGGGGATAGGCTATGCTTACATGGAACAGAAAGTGTATATATATATATATATATATATATATATATATATATATATATATATATATATATATATATATATATATATATATATATATATATATATATATATATATATATATACACATTGACAGTGAACTAGGGTCATAATGTGTGTGTGTGCGTGTGTGCATGTGTGATTTGGATTTTTAACATAGCTTTAACAATTTTTCAGTCATATTGCTACAATGTCTGCAATATGGCAGTTCATAGTGATGTCTAGCACCAGGGCATCATGCCGCAGACATATAGCATGATGTCCAACCCAGTCACATTATCCTGACATCAGTCATGTAGCATGATGCCCCACCCAGTCTCATCCTGACACCAACCTAACCAGTCCTAACACTAACCTCATAATGCTGAGCACCAAGCAAGGCAGCTGTTAGTACCATTTTTATAAGTCTTTGTCATGACTCGACCAGGGTTCGAACCTGTGACTTCCAGCATCCGAGGTGGACACTCTAACCACTAGGCCACGGGAAAATTAATTGAAATTGTCATTGTAATTGATATTTGTGTACATCTGACCTTTGATCCCTTTCAGGACACACAAACCCAGGTGGGATTCAGAAATATCAGGAATGATACTCTTTCAAAGGTTCTCTAAAGACCACATAACTTCAAAGTTCATGATGATTTTCCACCCAGCAGTCTAGATGTGGCAATGGAAAGTTACGCAGACACAGGGTAAAACAATATCTAGTGCTAAAATGTGGGTATAACAAGATGCTTAAGTGGGCCCAAACTCCCTAACCTGCCTAATAGCTAAATGTAAGAGCAGTTGGCAAAAACATGAGCCAGGCGAATACTTTCTGTGATAATTTATTCCAATACTGTTGCTCAAAAAACTAAAAGAAAACAATTATTTCAAAGTTACCTTTGGTTTAAATCCTTATCCATATTTAATATCACAACTGCATCATTCGTCTAGCAGGAAAATGCTTTGATGCTTTCTGTCTAAGTTGGGATAAAGCTGTTAGGCCAACTGTTTTGAGTGGCTTTTGACAAAGAAAAGTTTTAAGCTTTGCTATTTTTAGTAACATTGCCCATATTTGATGACATAGTGGCATTATTTATATCATGCTGAAAGCTATTTACATCAAGCCTTTTCAAGTTATCCAGTTCTGTTCAGCGCTTTTTAAGAAAAGTTTTTCTATTTTTAGTAACAACAGATGGTAGATTTGCATCATCTGTACGACTTAAGAATGCTTTAGGGCAAGCCAGGGTAATGCTTTAGGGCAAGCCAGGGTGCTAAATCTGTCAAAATTTGATGAGCTGATTTTGAGAAGCTTTTGTTGAAAGGTTTTGCTATTTTTAGCTATTTTTGGCTAATTTTGATGGCAGATCAGCATCACTCATTCAAATCTGAAGGACCATTTTTATGCAAAGATGCTAATCTAACAAATTTGGTCAAATTCTGTTGACTGGTCATTCAGATGTCCTTTTCAAGAACCTTATAATGTTAATAATATTGACCATAATCATGGCATCATGTTGCATAAATCTGAAAGTCCTTTCGACCAGAATGCCTTCTGTAAAATCTGTTGAGTCCCTTTTGAGATGTCATCATTTAAAAATGTTCATACATGTATTCTTAATAATGGTACATTTACTATATTTGATGGCAGATCTGCAGCATTTGTATAAATTTGGAAACCCTTTATCCCAAGATGCTTTTTGTCCAAAAAATTAAGTCAGAATCTGTTGAGTGAGAAAATATCATTGAAACATGTTTATTTTTTTTGTAACAGTGGTCATCAGTCCCTAATGATATGCTGCCTTTGGTCCAGTTTAGTCAAATTCTCTTCAGTGGATTCTGCGAAATCATTCAGAATTTTGTATCAGTGACAGCCATATTTGATGGCAGCTTGGCATTTATGAACAATGTATAAAAATATTTTTTCAAGCATGCTTTGTGTAAAATCTGGTCAAATTCTGTTGTGCAGATTTTTACAAGAAGTTATTTAAAGTTTGTTTTTTTTCTGTTGGTGGCCATATCTTATGGTAGATTACCAGCATTTGTAAAAACCTAAAAGGGTTTAAAGGTAGGACACTTTCTGTTACAATTGGTCAAATTCTCTTTAACGGTTTTTGAGATGTTCAAAAGTTTGACAACATTGTGTAATGGTGGATATTCTGGATGAAGGATCAGCACTAAATGAACAAACTGAAAAGTTTTTATGCCAGATGTTCTCTGTAATAGTACATGTATGTGGTAATTGGTCAAGGAGGATTTTTTAGAAGTTGTAGATAACAACTCTGCATGGATGATGGATGACCGCTACGGTTCAAGGACCATATCATAAGCATATTTGTACTTATGACCCGGTGAGATAAAAAAAGATGTATATAATCAACATGTACCACCATGTTTATTTGGGTATAATGTGTATAATGTATGTCCAGCTATGAACAGCATGTACCACATTCTGCTGCCACAATAATGTCATGAATGCCAAACTAAGATGTATGTCATCTCCAGCTATACATCTGTCCACTCACTAGATAATCCCAATACTGACGTTTTTTTCACCTTCCTTATATGTGCATCTTTTTAGCCATAAAAACAGGCTCAACAAAAGTGGTCTCTTATTTTTTCTTCTCATTTTTGGGTGAGTGGTTAGAGCATCAACCTCAGATGTGGGAGGTCACGGGTTTGAACTCTAGCCGAGTCATACCAAAGACTTCTAAAAAATGGTACTAACAGCTGCCTCGCTAGGCACTCAGAATTAAGAGGTTAGTATTAGGACTGGTTAGCTTGGTGTCAGGATGAGACTGGGCGGGACATCATACTACATTACTGCGGCATGATGCCTCAGTGCTAAACATCACTATAAACTGTCATACTGCTGACATCGTTATGATATGTCTGAAAAGTTGTTAAAGCTACATTAAAAATCCAAATCGCACACACACACACACATTCTTCTCATTTTCATATAAATATTCTACAGGAAAGTTTTGATTACTGTATATACTCACTAATAGGTTGATTCAAACTGCAAACAACAAATATCCTGATCTGCCATAACATAATGCACATGCAGATCAGGGTCTATGCAGTTTGTTCTACTGAATGTTCCTAACAAGCTGCACAGACCCAGATCTGCCAGTGTATTATGCGCCAGCAGATTTGGGTCTGTGCAGTTTGCAGTTATAAGTGAGTATATATGGTATGTTAAGCTCATATTGCTATAAGGATCAAAATGGCAACAACCTGTATGGGTAAAGAATGAACGAAACTTTAGACCAAAATCCACTAAAACATGGCACTTCTTTTATTTGTGTTCTCACATGAACAGTTGTTGGTTTGGTTATGTGGAGTTTAATGTGATTGCTCAGTACATGATAGGCTATACATGGCAGCCAGTATATTGGGTTGAGAAAGAACCCAGAAATAAAACACACTGACCCACAGGAAGTTACAGACAAGATTTCTCACCTACCCACAAGGGTCAAGCCAAAACTCTAATTCATAGGGAGGGAGGTGAAATGTGCAAGTGATCCATAAAGGTGAGTGCCTTAGACCAGTCAGCCACCTGGGTTCCAGAAGCCTATGTACAAGTTTGTGAAGAGAGAGAGAGAGAGAGAGAGAGAGAGAGAGAGAGAGAGAGAGAGAGAGAGAGAGAGAGAGAGAGAGAGAGAGAGAGAGAGAGAGAGAGAGAGAGAGTGTGTGTGTGTGTGTGTGTGTGTGTGACGTATCGGCTCGTTCAAAAGTAACGTAAGAAAAGAGTGCAGACAACAAGCTTTGTAAGTTTTAACAAAAATAATTTATTTCCCTAGAAAACACGGTGAAAGGTGAAAAAATATGAAATAGGACTTACGGTTTGTGAAGAAAATCCAAACATTTATCCTAGTACTGAAAAAATACAAGTCCTATCACTAAATAATTTTAACTGAATCCAGGTTCGAATCTTCATGACGTTCCAAGATGGAGGATGATGACATCAGGTGAAGTCTTTAGACAAATGTCCAGAATTTCACGTTGAACCACAATTTGTACTGTACCATTCCAATTTAAAATGAATTTCACTGAATGTCTTTGTCCTAGACCACTTGTGTAGTTCTCCAGGGAAAAAATTATTATTTAAAAAGTAGATGAACTCCTATAGCTGTCATCTATAACAAGACACATCTCGAGCTCTACAGATGTAAAGAAAAAAATAAACTCTTTCCAGCACAAGAAAAATAATACCTTCTTCTCAAGGTATAAGAACGACTCTGACTATTTCACAGGGACCTAAGTGTTTAAAAACCGAACCAAAACGTCATTTCATGCACGCGCACGAAGAATGCGTGGCTATTTTGCAATAAACAATGCAATTTCA